>JACCIE010000277.1:0-30137 GCA_018906755.1 Sycophaga agraensis
GGCGCTAGCAATGGACAGCCTTGAAAACGAGATGATACTGGGGATCGATTTCCTCCAGCATTTCGACCTGGTAGTCTGGGCATCGAGGGGTGCCTGGAGAGCCGGGAAGGGCCGCTGGCGAGACTTCCTGGGATCGGGCGGAACCTCCCCGCGAATCCACGCGGAATGCGCCGGGATAGTTGAATTAAAAGACGAGCAGAAGAGACGGCTGGATGAGCTGGTAAACCGCCTACTGCCCGAGTCGACACCGCGACTTGGCCTCACGACGCTGACCGAGCACTACATTGATGTGCAGGGTGCCCCGCCGATCCGCCACCGAGCCCGTCGCATGTCGCCGCGGATGCTCGAAGTCGCTCGTGCAGAGGTAAACAGCATGCTGGAGGCCGGAGTAATTGAGCGGTCGTCAAGCGAGTGGAGTAGCGCGCCCGTCCTGCTGAAAAAGTCGGACGGGACCTACCGCTTTTGTGTAGACTACCGCAACGTAAACCGAGTGACGAGACGTGACGCATACCCCATCCCCCGAATGGAGTCGATTCTCGATAAGCTGCGGCATGCGCAATATTTATCGACGATCGACTTGAAGCAAGCCTATTTCCAGGTCCCGATGGAGCGGTCGAGCCGAAAATATACGGCGTTCGCCGTCCCGGGCCTGGGGCTATTCCATTTTAATCGGCTTCCATTCGGCCTGATGAATGCGCCCATGACCTTTCAAAGGCTGATGGATGCGCTCTTCGGTCCCGAATTCGAGCCGCACATATTCGGGTATTTAGACGACATAGTAGTCGCAACGGCAGACTTTGAGGAGCATATTACATGGCTCGAGTTCGTAATCGCGCGCCTGAATGCGGCAGGGCTAGCCATCAATCGCAGTAAGTGCGAGTTCGGTCGGACTCAGGTAACTTACCTAGGCTTCCGCCTAGACCGCGACGGGCTGAGGCCGGCACCTGATAGAGTCGCGCCAGTACTGGACTACCCTCCCCCGCAGAATATCAAAGAGCTGCGCCGATTTCTCGGGATGGTGGGGTGGTACTCGCGATTCATCGAGGGGGACTCGGACCTCAAGCAGCCGCTGGTGAAGCTCCTACGCACGGGCGAGACGTGGCGTTGGGGCGAAAGCGAACAGGCAGCGTTCGAGAAGCTCAAGGCCGCGCTATCGGAAGCTCCAGTACTCGCGCGGCCGGACTTCTCGCGGCCGTTCGTGATACAATGTGACGCGAGCAGTGGAGCGATTGGAGCCGTACTCACGCAAGAGTTCGAGGACGGGGAGCACCCGATCACGTACCTCAGTCGCGTGTTGACCAGCGCCGAGCGCAACTATACGACGACGGAGCGTGAGTGCTTAGCCATAGTGTGGGCTATCCAAAAACTCCGCCCGTATGTCGAAGGTTACCCGTTTCAGGTTATAACAGACCACAGCGCGCTAAAGTGGCTGCGCAATCTGAAAGAGCCGACCGGGCGGCTGGCGAGATGGGCCCTCGAACTCCAGCAATGGGATTTCGAGGTGATCCACCGCAAGGGAGCCCTACACCAGGTCCCCGACGCCCTCTCGCGAATTTTCGATGAGGAGGTGTGTGTCGGGGCACTGGAGACGCAAGCAGACGAGTGGTATTTGCGCCGGAAGAGAGAGGTAGAGGAGACCCCGTCGAAGTTCCCCGCGTGGCGTGTCGAGAACGGCAGCTTATACCATTACCGCCCCGACCGATTGCTTGACCCGATACGGCCTCCCGAGGAGGGCTGGCGCCTAGTCGTGCCCATAGAACACCGCGGTCGAGTGCTGAATGACGCACACGGGCAAGCATCGTCCGGACACTTGGGCGTAGACAAGACGTACAGCCGCGTGGCGAGTGAGTACTACTGGCCCGGCATACAGCACGACGTACACCACTATGTTCGCGCGTGCCAGGAGTGCCAGCAGTACAAAGTGTCGCAGGCAGGGCCGCAGGGGCTCATGGGGACACGCATGGTGGAAGGTCCGTGGGTCGTGGTCGCGGCCGACCTCATGGAATTCCCCCGGAGTAAGCGGGGAAAGAAATACCTGATCGTTTATCAGGATCTGTTCACCCGGTACGTAGAGCTCCGGGCCGTAGCCTCCGCCGACGCGAAAGCCGTGGTGGAATCCTTGGCCGATTTGATAATTTTCCGCTGGGGAACCCCGACGTATTTATTGACGGATAACGGGCGTGAATTTGCGAACGCGACGCTCGGGAAATACCTCGAGGAAAACGGAATCCGCCATGCAACCACGCCGCCATATCACCCGCAGGCGAATCCGGTGGAGCGCACGAACCGCACTCTAAAAACCATGATTGCGACGTTCGTGCGAGAGGACCACCGCGAGTGGGACCGACATCTCCCGGAATTTCGCCAAGCAATAAATACCGCCGTGCAAGCGACCACAAAGGTTTCGCCGGCGTTTCTGAACCTCGGGCGAAATCCGCCGCCCGTGAAAAGTCTACGTCGTGAAGTTGAAGGCGCGCGGACGGTCGTGAAAATTTCCGAAGAGACGTGGGCAGATCGAGTAGGGCGACTAGAGGCGTTGAGGGACATAGTGCGGAGCTCGATTGAGAAGGAGCAAGCGCGACAGGCTCAGCATTATAACCGGGGAAGACGTGACGTTAAATATTTCGTAGGCGACAAGGTGATGCGGAGAACACATGTGCTGTCGAACGCGGCAAACCACTTCTCGGCTAAGCTCGCACCGAAATTCGAGGGGCCGTGCACGATAATTGAGGAACTCTCGCCGACCGTTTATCGAATTCGACGTGACGATGATGGCCGCGACGCGAAGGTGCCTGTGTCTCAGCTGAAACGATATCTCCCGCCCCGCCAATCCGGAGTGCGGTCGAGGAAGTGACGAGACAGGTTTTTTTTGTTGATTCCAGATGTACCGGCGAGGCAGTGGGAGAGGAACCCGAGGACAACAGGCAAGGGGACACCGGCCTTTCCCGGCCTTCCAACTACCCTTTGGCTGCCCGCTCCTCCCATCTCGAGAGGACCCCAGGGGCGAGCCCTGGTGGATTGGAGAGGAGGCGAACGAGCCTCAAGAGATCCGCGAGGTTCCGCCTAGCTCTCCTCCAGCGGCCACCCGCGGGTTGTCGAGCTCGCCGGCGCAGGAGGGAAAGCCATTCTCGCTGTCCGAGTTGTGGCGAGAGCTCGGCCCGCCGTTGAACCGGGAGACTCAAGGAGCCCGGCAAGCGGGCCGCTCGGTCGAAGCGACGGAGGCCGACGGGGCGAGGCCACCCCGGGAGCCCACCAGCCCGGAGAGTCCGCCTCAGGTCCGAGCAGCCCCACCCGCACCATCCGAGGGTCCGCCTCAGATACGAGCAGCCCCGCCCGCTTCACCTGAGGGCAGGTCCGACCCGCCGGTCGTGATAGCCGGGCGCGGCCGAGGGCGTCGCCGAAGCGAAGATCTCCCAACCAGACCGGGAGACAGCGGAAGGGACCGGCCGCACATCTTTCATGCCGCCCCCATATCGCTCGGTGCTCCCGGCGAGAGAAGCGTCGGTGCCACCAACGGGGTCCTGCAGCCGACGGAGATGGCGCCGCCGACCCGACCGCTGCCTCAGGTACAAAGAGTACCACCCCTGCGGAGCCGAGAGAGAAGCCCGTCGCCCGCTGAATCGGCGGTCGCCTCCGCGACGCACGGAGGGACAGACGGCTCTCCGCACCCCGACTGGGTGCCGGTGAGGGGGGCTGTCCCCGCCGCTGAAGCCGAGCAACGGCAGAGAGAGGAGATGCGCGGGTGGGAGGAGACCCGCCTCCGCCTCCAGCGTGAGAGGAGAAGGCCCCAAGAGCCCCAGGGGTCGCGGAAATCCCGACGCAGCAGGCGCGGCCCGCGCTCGGGGAGACGGCAGCTGCAGCTCGACGACTACGTCGGGGCGAGGTCTCCCAGCCCCCACAGAGAGCAGAGTACGCCGTCCGCCATCCCGGAGTGCCGGCCCCGTCAGGACGCCCGACCGGTCGCGGCCGAGAGAGCCGCGGCCCCAGTACCAGGTCCCACGGAGACGCCGGCCTTCGCCGGACGCTGCTCGCGGTGGGACGTACCGCCGCCGTCCCGAGAAGCCACCCGAAGGGAAGTCACCAGGGAGGAAGGGCGAGAGGAACATGCCCCGACCACCTTCGCAATGCGCTACCACGGGCGGTTATTCGGAGGGCTTACCGGCATACCAACTGACAGCAGAGTGGACCCGCCCGCACGCTGCTGCTTCAACTGCTGGAGACACGGCCACCGACTATCCGAATGCCCGGAGCCACTGACAACCCGGGCCTACTGCACCAACTGCGGGCGGAGGGACGTAGTCCTCCCGCAATGCCCTCGATGCCGCGAAGCATATAAGGCCATGGGGACGAGCTCCACGGTCCGCCCAAGTCGACTGCGACCAGCGACAGCACGACCGCCGTCACCGCCGCCGCCCTCCTCCACGCCCATGGTGCAGGGCTGGCGTCAGAGCAGGAACGGGGACAGCCCGGCCCCCGCTCTCCAAGGAGCGATTAGTCGCCGAGGCTCGGCGACGGAGGAACCGCCCCGGAAGAGGGCAGCCGCAGCCAGCAGTGCCGGAGAAGGAGAGACGATGAGGGGACGAGACGGAGCCGAGGACGAAGACGGGGACGCGCCCGGAGGAGCCATGGGGACAACCCTCAAGCAGCCGCAGCCCCAGCAAGGCGGTCGAGAGGTAGGGCGGGAACCCGCCCGAGAAAGTACGGTCAGGCCCATCGCACCACAATCCACGCCAGCCGCTGACGGGCCCGCGCGGAATAGTCGCTTGTGGGGACTGGTGCCCCATTTGGATAGGCTCCCCGAGGCACTGCAAACCCAGATAGTGCAGCGTTTGATGGAGGACGAGGAGGAAGCCCGGAAGAAGAGAGGAATGAGAGAGTAGAAAAGCACCAGAGAGAAGAAGAGAGACGGACTAGAGGGACTAGAGGTCTAGAGGACACCGCGACGCGACGAACGGAGAAAGGGCAAGCGAAAGCCCGAGGTAATGTCGGGATCGCGAGAGAAATGTGCGGAGCGAACAGGAGGAGCAGGACAGTCTGGGTCGCGAGGACGCGTTCGCGTCGGAGAGGGAAAGAAATGTTAACATAAAGCAATGCCGAGTAGCGCGAGGAATAACCGACGATTTATGTAAATGTCAAAGGAAATGTATGAAGCGAATGATTAAAGAGCGATGGATGCTAGTCGAAAGAGAAGGAAAACTTGAGTGTAAGTAACTGGAGATAGGGAGCAGGGGGGGAGGAAGAGAGTAGCGAACCCAGTTACCGGCGAGCGACCGTCAGCCAGCAGGCATAGTCCGGCGGCCCACTCCGCAAGGGAGTGCACCGGCGTGGGGGGGGGGGAGTGTGACGTGTGTCACTGGGAGAAAGAAGGCGGGAGACTGTAACGCGTAGCCGCCGTGCGACCTCCGTGCGCGCCGAAAAACGAGCGAGAATCGTCGGGGGGGGTAAGAGTCGGTTTGGGCACAGAAGTCCGGCCCGAGCACTTAGGCGAGCGGCGGGCGCAGGCCGCCAAGGATAGGACAAGCCTGACCCGCGCAATGTTGCTAGCCGGCAGCCGCGGCAACACCGCCTCGAGAGGAAGGCGACGTGACCGGCGGGCGGTGGCATCGGCCATCTTGAAGAAAGCCGGCCGGCGCGATTGCCGCCGCTGCCGGACGGCCGCCGGGAGGAGGAGGAGAGCGCGGGGGGGCCAGCCTGCGGCCGCCCAGCCGCGCCGCCGCCGAAAATTCGGAAAAAGACAAAGGGCCCGCGCGGTGGTCAACGGCCCGGCTCGACAGATTAGTATCGAGACGTTGAGGCGCGAAGACGTAAGAAGAGATCAGCAAGAGACGTTAGAGCGAGTAGACGTAGAGATTAGGAGCCGTTAGCGTGAGCAGACGCACAGAGATTAGAAGCAGCCGTTCGCGTGAGCAGATATACCGATTAGAAGGAGACGTTAGCGCGAGCCGACAGATTAGAAAAAGAAGTAACGAGAGAAGACGGAGGAAGAGATCAGAGCGGCAGACGGTGAAGAGCAAGGACGCACCAGCAGCTCGGGACGTGGAGAGGCGAGGACGTGACGAATCCCCGAAGCCACCGGCCATCCTCCCGTAGTGCGACCAGGAGGGAGAGGCGCCGACCCACGGGGAAAGATAGCGGCCCGGAGAACCACCTGCGGGACCCAACAATCCGGCCCCGAGACCCGGGAGAGGACTGCCCCAGAACCGACGGCGAGTCCGGTGCCACCCGAGGAGGGACGACCCGCGGCAGACGTCCGCCACACCGACCGGCGACCACCGCCGTCCTCCAGCCACCGCCACCCGCCAGCCCGCCAGCTCCAGCCAGCCCATCGCCACCCACTCGCCGCCAGACAGCACCAAGGCCGACGAAACTCGGGGTGAGTGAGCTTACGGCTCAGAGTGCGGGCGGAGTGCTCGGGAGGGACGCGACGCGACGGGAAGCGACGAGGAGAGCCGAGGCGCGACCGGCTCGAGTGCCGGGGACGGACGCGGGCGGAGGTCGTACAGCGAGCGCGCGACCGGTGCAAGCGAGCGCGCGACGGTGCAAGCGAGCGCGCGACCGGTGCAAGCGAGCGCGCGACCGGTGAAGCAGCCGGGAGGCGGCCAGCGAGGCCGCAGCGTAACAGCGGCGCGAGCGGAGGGGCCAGCGAGGCCCCCGCGTAACGTGTGGCGCGGGCGGAGTGGCCAGCGAGGCCCGGGCGGAATTGTGACGCGAGAGAAGCGGCCTGCGAAGCCGCTGCGCTACTCATATTACGCGAAGTGGCAAACGTGCTGCCGCAAATACGGTAGAGCCCGAGCCGAATTGTATCTAGAAAATTAGAAAATAAAGCGTCGGAGCTAAAGGAGCCGATTGTCTTGTAACTTTACCCAAGTCCCGGTTTCCCGTGCGTTTCCCCCTTTTCCTATTTTAGCAGCCGTAGCACATTTGTGTGGTGCCTTCCCGCCAAGGCCGGCGGAACCTCCTCTGAGAGAGAGAGTCCGCACACGCTAGCCAGGGCAGCTCGCCTGGCGCCCGACAAGAAGACACAAGGAAAAATATTGGCGAGCTACGCCATTTGGACCGTCGCGGGGCGGAAGGGCCCTTTCCTATAGTCATAGGGAAAGCGACGTGTCACAATATTTAAGCCTAATATTATAGCTCTAAAATAATAAACCAGGGAAAAACCCGAGTAAATTGTATTTCTTGCAAACTGTAATTCTGTAATGAAGTTTTATACGAAAGACTATGCGCGCGTACTCGAGTATAATGCGGCGTCGATGAGCGGCAGCTGCATACACTGCAATAAAGAATGGTCAATCTGACCGCTCCTCGCCGACGCACTGCAACTGCAACTATCTACCTGGTCCTCCGTATGTACCGTTATGGCAAGAGTGTGCTTAAATAATCCGTAGGTACAATTCATAAATTTGGACCTCCGTTCTGTAAGAAGCGCTGGCTTCAGAAGCAGTCGAGCTAGAGCAATCGCAGAGAACACAGCGTCTCTCTAGTAGTATCTTATTTCCTTGTTTTATTTTATAGTTATTAATAAATACATATAATTAATACAGTGAATAAACCTGCGTTTATTTTATTTATTTACCTTGAAATAGATAAATATTCAACAGGTTATGGGCCTAGCACGCTTCCACTGCGCCACTGTATTAATTGTTTTAAATTAAAACAAGAATAAATTCTCTAAGTGTTGTGTCGAACAGTTTAGTGTGTGTCTTGTAGGAAAGCAATCCTAATTTCAAAATGAAATATAGAACACTCTTATATCATGGCTGATATTAAGGAGTTCAATTTCGTTAAGCTTAACGGAACGAACTACACTATGTGGACTTTCGGCGTGACTATTGCCCTTGGAGCAGCAAATCTTGAGGGATATATAGACGACACAGAAGAGGAACCAGCTAAAGAAACTAAGCTTGCCGACTGGAAGAAATGAAGGGCAAACTCATTAAAAGCTATGAGTATTATAGTGGGATCTGTAGATATGAAACTACATCCATTTTTAATTAATTGCAAAACCCCAAAGCAAGTATGGGACAAGCTGCAGCAGCGATTTGGAACCGTGAGTGAAGACGTAAAAGGAAGCACGTGGCAATCATTCTACAATTTCCAAATTAAAGACGGCGAAGATGTCGCACAACGCCTTGAAGAATTTGAATGCATATGTAGAAAGTTATTGGATTTAGGTGATGAAATATCAGAAAGTGCAATTGAATCTAAACTATTGCAAAGTCTACCACTGCGGTTCTCTCCGGTCCTTATGGCTTGGGATAGTACGCCTAAGGCAGAGAGGACAAAGGATAAATTAATAATGAGGATTATTCGTGAGGATACGCGGATGTGCAGTGTAGAAAATCAAATGGCTTTGCTTACTCGGCAAACTGAAGCTCTGCAAATAAAAGGGGCTCAAGCTTCAAATAAAAAGAATGACAGTCATCCATGCCAATCCAAAAAGTTTAATTCTAATAAGAAAAGAATTGAAGAATTGAAAAAGAAAACTAAGTGCGCCATATGCAAAGAAAAAGGGCATTGGGCAAGAGAGTGCAAGCAGAAAAATAATATCAAAAATAGAAGCAGTGACAGTACGCAATCGACAGAATCGAGTCCTTTAGCCTCAGGATATATTAGTGATATAAGTGCATGTTATTCAAAGACGACTGACAAGGATCAAGAAATTTGGCTAGCAGATTCTGGTGCAAGTATGCATATGACTTTTAAGAAAGAGTTTTTTATTTCATTAAAACCGTTAACACAAGCGCAATACGTTAAAATAGCGGATGATAAAGCTCTGCTTGCAGAAGGTATAGGCAGAGTAGTGATCAGTGAGAAATTAAATAATGAATACGTAAGTAAAAATATGGACAATGTATTATTAGTGCCAGAATTGAAAAGAAATTTATTTTCAATATCAACAATTACGGATAAGGCATACTCGTTTCATGCGTTTCAAACAAATTGCGAAATACGTGATAAGAGTGGAAACGTTACATCTCGCGGAGTGAGACACGGTGGACTATGCAAAATGCTATTCACCCGGAAGAAACCGGGCAGTGTAATATCGCAGAGCCTCAACAATGTTTATTAAAATTATGGCATGAGCGGATGGGGCATGTGAATATACAAGCCGTATTGAACACAAGCCAAGAATTAAGTGACACAAAGATCAAAAATAATAAAAATTTCAAGTGTGAAGCGTGCATTATGGGAAAGCAAACCCGTAAGTCGCATAATCCAATAATACGTGAGTGTAATTTCAAGCCAGGTGAGAAAATACATAGTGATGTTTGTGGGCCTATAAATATTGAATCATCGCAAGGTTCAAGATATTTTTTGTTATTTAAAGACGAATTCTCCGGTTTTAGAAAAATTTACTTCCTTAGGCATAAGTCTGAAGTGCTTGGCAGATTCAAAGACTTTGAAAAATTTGCTGAAACACAAACGGGAAATAAAATTAAAGTTTTTCGCTCTGATAACGGACGTGAATTTGAATCAGACGAATTTCGTAAATATACAGTTGATCGCGGCATTATCCACGAGTTTTCTTCGCCATACATACACGAACAAAATGGTAGAGCAGAATGCGATATTAGATTTATAGTCGAAAGCGCGAGAACCATGCTCATTAGCAGTCGCGTAGACCTCGCGCTTTGTCCCGAAGCGATTAGCTGTGCCAGCTATACGTTAAACAGAGTTATTATGAAACAAGGAATAAATAAAAGTGCTTTCGAGAAATGGTTCGCTCGAAAACCGCTTATCAAACATTTACGCGTTTTTGGATCCGCTGCATATTTAAACACGCCGAAGGAAAAGCGGAAAAAGTTCGATGCAAAGAGCGAAAAATTGATAATGGTTGGATATGAGGGAGAGTCATCCAACTACAGACTTTGGAATCCAGAATCACACAAATTGTCTGTAAGTAGTGACGTAGATTTCAATGAGGACAGCATAAACAACAGCGAACAGTCAGCCCAAAGACTATTCAATATAGCTCTTGATTTCGGCTTGGAAGGGCAGGAGAATCAAGCTGCAGAAAATATTGAAATATTGCGAGAAGCTGTTGATGCAGAACTTCCAAATAACCCAACAGAAAATAATAATATAAATCAGGTTGTCGATAATGCTCTTTCAGAACCTGAAAGAAGACAGTTGCGAGATAGGCAGCTTCTTAAAACAATCGATCGATTCGGTGTTCCAGTTGCATACATTGCACGAACGGTCCCAATTACTCTTCAAGAAGCAATGTCAAGCTCGGATGCATCAAAGTGGAACGCAGCAGTACAAGAAGAGATGGACGCTCTTCATGAAAATAATACTTGGAAGCTTGTCACGCTGCCCAAAGGAAAGCGAGCAATTGGATGTAAATGGGTATTTACTATAAAGAATTCTAAAAATAATAAGGAGCGATTATTTTGAAACCTTTGCACCCGTCGTACGCTACGAATCAATACGAATTTTATTAGCGATTGCAGCAGAGGAGGATAATGATATTGCAAAGATTGATGTTAAAACTGCGTTCTTATACGGAGAACTTGAAGAAGACATTTACATGCAGCAGCCGGAGCAGTATGCGGTTAATAACAACAAGGATTTGGTGTGCAAGCTGCAGAAGAGTCTGTACGGATTAAAGCAGTCTCCGCGCTGTTGGAACAAAAAGTTCGTTACGTTTTTGCAAAAGTTTAATTTCGCATCAATAGAAAGTGATAGGTGTGTATTTGTAGGTACAGTAAATAATAGTAAAGTGTATTTAGCGTTATACGTTGACGATGGCTTGATAATTTGTAAAAGCCAAAATGCGATCGACTGTGTATTACAACAGTTAAAATATAATTTTAATATAACTGAAGATAATGCTAATGAATTCGTACGAATGGAGATCAGTCGCGATCGATCAAAGCGTACACTAAAAATAAGTCAAACAAATTACATAAATAAAATCATTAATACATTCTGTATGACTGAAGCGAGTGCCGTAAGTGTGCCTGTAGAACCCGGTCTAGTTTTAAGCAAAAACACAAATATCTGTAATGAAAATGACAGCATTCCCTATCGCGACGCGGTCGGTTCACTTTTATTTGCAGCAAGAGTGTGTCGGCCAGATATTGAATATGCCGTGAATTATGTGAGTCAGTTTTTGAATGCATTTAATAAAGAGCACTGGCAAGCCGTAAAAAGAATTATCAAATATCTGAGCGGTACGCGAGATTTCGGAATTACATTCGGAAATAGTGGGAGCTCGGAGATCTGCGGTTATACGGACGCGGACTACGCTGGCTGCGTAGAAATAAGAAAATCGCGAAGTGGATTTGTATTTTTATTAAATGCGGGGCCAATATGCTGGTCAAGTCAGCGGCAGAGTATTGTATCTCTATCAACAGCAGAAGCTGAGTACATTGCGCTGACACATGGTACGAAGGAGGCCTTATGGCTGCGCCAATTCCTTAAAGACTCAGACATTTCATGCCACCAAATTCCGATTTTTGTTGATAATCAGTCGGCAATTAGATTAGCGAATAATTCGGAGTTCCATAAGAGATCGAAACATATCGATGTTAGATTTCATTTTGTGCGCGAAGTAATTATTCGTAAAGAGATTGCAATAAGCTATGTCCCATCAAAGGAGCAATTAGCCGACATATTCACTAAACCATTAAGCAAAAATATATTTTGTAATTTGCGGGAAAAATTAAACGTTAGAGGCGATTCAAAATAAGTGGGAGTGTTGAATTCCTATTTAAAAATTGTATTTTGAATTTATATTTAAGCCTAATATTATAGCTCTAAAATAATAAACCAGGGAAAAACCCGAGTAAATTGTATTTCTTGCAAACTGTAATTCTGTAATGAAGTTTTATACGAAAGACTATGCGCGCGTACTCGAGTATAATGCGGCGTCGATGAGCGGCAGCTGCATACACTGCAATAAAGAATGGTCAATCTGACCGCTCCTCGCCGACGCACTGCAACTGCAACTATCTACCTGGTCCTCCGTATGTACCGTTATGGCAAGAGTGTGCTTAAATAATCCGTAGGTACAATTCATAAATTTGGACCTCCGTTCTGTAAGAAGCGCTGGCTTCAGAAGCAGTCGAGCTAGAGCAATCGCAGAGAACACAGCGTCTCTCTAGTAGTATCTTATTTTCTTGTTTTATTTTATAGTTATTAATAAATACATATAATTAATACAGTGAATAAACCTGCGTTTATTTTATTTATTTACCTTGAAATAGATAAACATTCAACACCTACAATAGTACTATCGTAACACCGCAAGCAGTACTATCCACAACAAGCTCGCATTTTGTTAGACAGCGGAGCGCAGTCAATTTTCATGTCGGAATGACTCGCTCAAACGTTAAAGTTACTGCTAAAACAAATTAATATCACTATCGAAACATTGAATCAGGTAGAAACACGCGTGAAGTAACCGCTACAAACGGAAATCGAATCGCGATGTACAAATTACAAAGAAAATATTGAATTTCTTGTATTGCCGAACATAAGTAATCGACTGCCGAATGAATATTTATATTTGTATTTGTATAAATATTATCTATCGGTCAAGAAAAAATAATAGGATCCACCGCTCTGCGGCAAAGGACAAGGTTAGGGTAGGTACTAGCTGATAAGATCAATATGCCAAGTCAGTCAACCAAGCTGCAACAATGCATGTTGCCATTTAATACCTTACATAAGGCCATCAGTCAATTTTGGAAGATCGAGGAACTACAAAACAAAACTTTTCTGTTGGAGGAAGAATATAAGATAGAAAAGCATTTCACAGATACAACAACGCGCGACTCAAAAACCGGACGATGTACACTTGTAGAACGTCAATTTTACTCAATGGAACGACGATTATCTAAAATCCCGGATTCAAAGTCAGATTACGTAAATAATGTCCATGAATCAATTAAATTAGGGTACATGATTCCTGTTAAAGAGAGCGAGATCGCCAAAAAACATTGTTATTTACCGTATCACATTGTGTCGAAAGATTCGAGTACGACAACTGAACGTAGATTAGTAAATAACGCATCATTTAAAACAAGTACGGGCATATCGTTGAATGATTGCTTAATAGTAGGAGCAATCGTTTAAAATTTTAGTTTTCAAATCACGCTTCGATTCTGCGAATATCAAATCGTGCTACTCGCAGATATTGAAAAGATATATAAACAAGTAAAGCTACATCATGACGATGCACAATATCAGATAGTTCTTTGGCGAGAAAACGAAAGTGAACCATTGAAGACGTACATGATGTAGACGACATACTGACCGGGACAAAAACAGTAGAGCAAGCCATCGAGATACGCGATGAATTGTTTGGTCTCACCAAGGCGGGCAGTTTTACTTTGCGTAAGTGGGTATTGAATGATTTGCGGGTGGTCGAGTCATTATTGGAATCTTTGATAAATATCAACGCGTTAAATAACAATTCGGAAACAAAAGTATTAGGTATACAATGGGATACAATGAAGGATGAAATTAATTACATAGTATTAAACAAATTTGACGACAAAATCACAAAACGAACCATTCTATCAAATATCGCATGTTTATACGACCCAATAGCAAATGTTATGGCAAAGCCAGGTTGAGGGACGAATCTGTGCCTCAACATATCTACATGACTTGTTACGATCTCAAAGATCAACTGCCAATGCTTAACAACGCAAGCTTTTCGAGAACTATAGTGATAAAAAACGCGACTTCTATAGAATTACACGGTTTTTGCAATTTGAGCGAACTAGCTTACGGCGCATGCATATATATTCGGTCAACTGACATCGACAGAAACATTAATTTATTCTGCTCCAAAAACCGCGTAGCTCCTCTCAAAACAATTTCATTGCCCAAATTAGAATTGTGCGCGGCCTTGTTATTATCGCGATTAGTCAAATCAGTTCTTGATGCAACAACATTGCAATTCGATAAAATCTTTTTGTGGTCCGATTCTTCAATCACGTTGCAGTGGATCAGCATGCAACCCTATCAATTAAAAACCTTTGTCGCGAATAGAGTCTCAGAAATAAGATAAAGGACGGGTACAATGTTTGGAGACACGTTCCAACTCAAGATAACACGGCAGACATTTTATCTCGCGGATTATCTTCAAAGAATTTATACAACATGATACGTGGAAGACTGGCCCGACTTGGCTCACTGAGGACGCGACGGCATGGCCCAAAAACATTATAGAGACTATGCCCATCTTGGAATTGCGACCAACACAAATAGTCCACGTAGCAACACAAAAATTCGAGACATGAGAAAATTATTCATCAATACATAAATTAACACGCGTAATTGCTTACATCCTTAGATTCAAACACAACGTGCAAAACAAGGACGATCGTCGCATAAAACATCTTTCAGTAAGCGAGTTAAAACACGCGATGCTCACAATAATAAAGGTAGTGCAAAGCAAACATTTTTCGAGCGACTTCAAACAGCTAGCAAAATCAAACCCAGTGGATTCAAATAGCCAACTAAAAATTTTGAGTCCCTTTGCAGATGTTCAAGGATTAATTCGCGTCAGTGGCAGACTCAAGTATTCTAGTCTGCCATATTCGGGTAAGTTTCCAATAGTCTTGCCTAAAACCAGTAAAATCACAGAACTTATTATCAAATATAGCTGTAATGGATGCGTTTGTTATTTTAATTAACTATTTTATATTTGCGAACATATATGTGTGGAGGCTCATCCGCAGCCGCAACAGCGCCGGCGCAAGCAACTGCTGCAACCGAGGCGCGACATAGACGAGGTTGCAACGCCGCACTCTCTCATGCGCCCGCTACGCACGGCCCCCGCCTAGGTGGCGTGGGGCCCAGCGGCCCGCGCTACAGCCAGTCTCGCTCTGACCACCGAGCGACCGAGCAGCGATCCGCACGAGCGCCCGTCGGCACGCTCGCAGACGCTGCACGCCATCGAACCGTTCTCTCAATAAAACTCTAGTTACCATATCCGCTAGTGTCGTCATTTCACCACCACGTCCCTTCCCTTAGAGCCGCGCGCATATCCCGCGCCCGGATCTCTAAATATGTATTTGTGAGATCGAACCACAGGTACCGCGGGGCCGGAATCGCTTAAAAACAAGTAAAAGAGGCGAGCTGTGTGTGTCGTCTAGCCGCGCTAGCGCGGGTCCGAATGGGATCCGTGGCTCCAGCCGCGCTAAGGTGGGCCCGAGGGGGTCCACCCGAGGTAGACAGGGTAACATCGGAGACTGCTCCCGAGGTAAATCAACCCGCTCGGCTCAGGGAGCTAAAAGCTCTTCTGAGGCCGCCAGGCGTCAGCGGTCCGGCGACACACTCGGCCCTCGGAAAGGTTCGGAGCGCGGAGCTTGAGAGTTGGGGGAGAGCCGAGCTTCCCGCGCTACCTGTGGGGAGAGAGCGCGCGCGCGACCGCCGCGGCGAAGCGCGGGACAGAAGGCTTCAGGAGCTCAACACGAGAGTGAGGTTTATTTTTCGATCGACACGCATTCCTTTGTTGTCAATATACTTTTCGTTATAACTACACCTGTTCGCGCATATTTATTTTCTTCAGCATTATTTTGTTCATATTGTTTATATTGTAAATCAAGAATAAATTACGAGTTTGAATTACGATTAAATTCTCCTTTCTTCCCGCATACCCATTTCAATAGCCATGAGATCAATTTGCATTGTGGAATGCAAACCACAATGAATAGCGTATGGAAGAAATATTGGCCTATCAATGGTATAAGCATAGTGAAGCGAATCATTAGGTCATGTGTGACAGAATTGTTGTGACAGAATGTTTCAGAACAAACCCAACGAGTTGCTCGCACATCATGGGTGACCTACCGGTCACTAGAATTACACGAGCACGACCGTTCCTAAATACTGGTATTGATTATTGCGGTTCCTTTTATATAAAGGAGAAAAAACATAGAAATCGGGGAAAGGTGAAAATCTATACATGCATTTTTGTATGTTTCACAACAAAGGCCTTACACATTGTGTCGAGTTTCAATAAAGTAAATATGTGCAGTTTATATAGGCGGATTAGAAAGGTTCTACGGCAGGGATAATTAAGTAGCGACGTATTCCTACGGGCTATCGTAGCGACCTAAAAGGGGGCTGTAAGTAATAAAAATGGGAAAAACCCGGGTTGTGAGTCGAAAGAAAAAGGGCGAGTAAGTGTAGAGCGAGCATCGAAGTGGAGTACCTTAGCACAATTTTATCTAACGCTCGATAGCTTATTTTATGTAATTATCCTTGTCTTTATAAATAAAGTTGATTTTTTTAGTATAACACAGTGTTTGACTGGATTAATCATTATCACATCTTCATTTTTTACATTTCACGTCATTTTTGTTGCGGTACCGATTGACACGTCTATATTTCTACTATTTATTATTATTATTATTATTATTTATTATTACTTGTATTTATCAGTTATTATTAACCCCATATGTATTTTTTATTGTTAGCGGCGATATTATATCGCGCGCGGAGCCGATCTCGCGAGACGCCGCGGCCGCGGCCGAACAATCGATGCGCGCGGGCCCATAGCGCCGAAAAGGGCGGAGCTATCGGCCCGCGGCGCGATCGACAGGCGCGGATCGATGCGCGGTCAGTTTTTCGCGCGGGCCACGACCGCGCCTTAGCAACGCGCACGTGCGCTCATCTCCCCGCGACACGAGCCGAGAGAGAGAGAGAGAGAGAGAGCCACCGGAGCGAGAGCCGCGATCCCCAGGACATCGGGGAGGCGCCGGGGTCAGCGTTCCCGGCCGGTCTGTGGCCGGGAAGACCAGCACCGCGTCGGCCAAGGTAGGCCTTATGTTGTAAGGCGCGCGCGAGAGAGAGAGAGCGGCGCGGACGCGACGGGCGCGGGCACGGCGCGGGGTAGGCTGGACTGTGGGCGCCCGTCCCAGGTGTAGGGGCTCTCCGGAGCCCGCCGCCTGGGTGCAATGCGCCCGGTGTTCCAGCGGCGGCGACCCGGCCGTAGGCGTCCGTGGAGGGCTCTGCGAGAGCCCGGGCGGACGTCCTCGGCGAGCGCGCGTGACCCCGCGGAGCACGATATATGCATCGTGCACTGTTGTTGTTGTTGTTAGAGAGGCGTGCGGCGGGGACGTGCCGTCCTTCCCGACCGCGAATAAAGTATAATGTTTTTACAAGAGAAGTGCGGCCTCTCTTATTTTATTTCACCCGTCATGCCCCCCTCCCACCCCCGATTACATACCGCCGCGACCATCGTCGGCCAGCCCGGGCGGCCGGGTCCCCTCCGGGGCGACCGCGAGAGCCTGCACGTAGGCAGGACGGCGCGACCGGGGAATAATGGCGCGGTGCTCCGGGTCCGCGGGAAGCCTTCTGCTTCCCGACGGAAGCACCACGTCACAGTTTATTCAAACTGCGAAAAAGAATAAATGGATTTTTTATTTATTGTAATTTGTATTATATTTATAAGTTGATGAAATAAAAAAAAGGCAAATAATTTGTATAAAGGGAAACGATGCTTCCCGAATTCTAAATTACAATATTCGCGAAAATTCTAATATACTTTTTTGCGCTTCTGAAAAATTGAAACAATTCTTAAAAGTACTTTGGAAATAAACGAGAATGGAACTCTTTGATGTACTTTACCCAAGTGATGTTTTCTTTTGTTTCTCGATAAATTTTTATTAGCAATCCTTGTTGTTGAATCCCTTGGATTGAAAATTGGAGTCGATCAAAGTATACGATGTTGCAAGATCGTTGAAGGCGTCGATTTTTTCTCTCTATCTCTCTATCTTAGTTGAAAAAGCTGTTGTGGACGTCGTGTTATTCTGGCACAAATTTACTTTGCACTGACTGACTTCGATCATGTTTAACCTTTGTGAAGTCACTGTTATTTAGTCACTTTTTACACTTATTAGTAACCAGATTATAACACTATCCGACTCGAAGGACCAAAATGTTGCATGGAAGCAACAGTAATACTAAAATATGGTATTTATTATATAACTATTTACAAACTCCTTCACGATGTTTATACTTGCTCGATGTATAATCAACTAAACTCCATATAACAGTATTTCGATGCGCCCGGTACTGCTTCCCACTCTTCGTATATAGTCAGCAAAGATGCTTATCTATCATTATGATGTTCACTAAAATAGAGATGCAGGTAACACGGGCGGATACTAAGAAAGAGGAGCAGGTAACATGCGCTGGTTTCAATTTGAATTTACAATGTACAAAGGAAACTATATGAAATACCTGGAATCTGCCTTTTATGGCATTTAGGTTACAACTAATTTACTACAAAGATAATTACTTTTCGAGGTCTGTTGAAGCTGGATGTGAATTTATTCACTGCTTCTGCCGTGCGCCAAGTAATATTGCACGGCTGGTTGAAATAATGTCAAAGTAATGACAACACAATGTATTTAATTAACAAAACACTTATTTATTAGAATGCGTACAGTAGAAATATTTACAAGTGCTAAGCGTAGCGAATAATTTGCATGTTGTGCTCCATACTTTGTAGAAGTAATTTATTATTGGACATAATAATCCAATAGGGTCAAATAGTTGTGCTATACTTGAAGAGATCGTTCTTTTAGTGATTTTATTCTTATCGTTAAATGGGAAGTTTGTTAAGTAGAATAATTTATCCATTTGCAAATTTCAATGAATGCCTAGAGCTTTAATTGATTTTTCGGGTTCTTTAAACAGTTGTATGTTTGTTATTTCGTCTGGCAAAGATTCGATTAACCGAGGGTCGTTTGACGACCACTGCTTTAATTCAAAGCAACCTAATCTTAGTAGATTATTTATCTCGTCACTCAGTTTAAGAGCGTTTTCGAACGAATTGCTACCTGTCATTAAATCATCGACATAGAAGTCTCGCTTCACGACTTCAGCTGCTAATGGAAACTTATCCCCTTCATCTTCAGCGAGCTTATGCAGCGCGCGAATAGCTGAGAAAGAGGCTGAAGCAGTCCCATAAGTGACAGTATTTAACTTGTAAAGCTTTAGCGCGTGACTTGGATCTTCTCGCCATATGGTTTTTTGATATTTTCGGTCATTTTCGGAAACTAATACTTGTCGGTACATTTTTTGAATATCTGCTATGAGAACGTATTTGGGTATTCGCGATCTAAGAAGTATGGAAAAAATGTCATTCTGAATTGCAGGTCCGATCTTTAATGTGTCATTCAATGATATACCCGTGCTTGATTTTGCCGAGCCATCGAAGACTACTCGAATTTTGCTCGTAGCGCCCGAATCCTTAAAGACTGCCTGATGAGGTAGGAAGTACTCGTTTTCATCGCGATTACAAGCCGTCATGTGATTAAGTTCTTTATACTGTTTCATGAATTCTGTTTATTGTTTTTTAATTTCGGGATTTTTATTGAATTTTTGCTCTAGAGCGTAGAAATGTTTTAACGCCATTGAATACGAATCGCCCAGCTTATTGATGTTGTCATTGAAAGGGAGTTTAACGGAATATCTGCCATGTGAATCTCGAGTAGTGTTCTCTATGAAATGTTTTTCGATTTGAGCTTGTTCTTCGGACATGAATTTTTTATCTGGGACTTCTTCTAACTCCCAGAATTTCGATAGATCTTGGCTAAGAGCTATATGGCAAGACAAGCGCTTTGGTGTGGTTTGCTCGTGAATGGCGCCGCCGATTATCCATCCAAACTTAGTTTTTAATAAAACGGCATCCTGATTTTTTATGTTTATCTGACCTACGCATCCTATTTTGAAAAATACTTCGGCACCTATTAACGCGTCAATTTCAACGGTCTTATGAAAGGTTGGATCGGTTAATGGAATGTTCTGCGGAATGTTCAATTCTTTTACATTCACGTATTGAGAAGGTAACGGGGTAGTAATTCTTGGCACGAGTAAAAGTGAAATATTTGCTTCGTAATTACCAAGAGTAGATGAAATTTTTGTAAAGACGCTTTGTTTGATATTCGTTTCTAATTGGTTTAAGGCTGAGACAGGAATATTTACTTTGTTTTGGTTTAATTGCAATAAATTCGCGAATCTCTCAGTGATGAAGTGAGCTTGGGAACCGTCGTCTAAAAGGACTCTAGCTGTGATTTTATTATTAAATTTATCATAAAAATATATTTTAGCTGTAGCTAGTAATACTTGATTTGAATATGTTTGAACTTCGTTAACGGATACGGGTGGAGTCGGCGATGCATCGGATGCGACGGAGCTATCGTTGTGCAATGAAGTATGATGCTTCTTGCCGCATTTTTTGCACGATCCGCATAAACATTTATTTTGCGCGTGCCCCTTTCTTAGACAATTGAAGCAAATTTTTTCTCGTTTTACTAATTCTCTTCGATCATCAACTCACATTTTTAAGAAATTCTCGCAAGTATGAATTTTGTGCTCTCCCTTACAAAGATTACAATAGGGTTTAGAAGAAGTAATGCTTATGTGAGGGACAGGACTAGGAGCAGGTTACAGTTGTACACAATAAAAATGCGAGGTCTCTTTAATTCAATAAAGTAATTCATTTATTTGAATTACTTACAAAACAAAGAGTCGCACTATGGAATAACAAGAAAAAATAAATAAACGGCTGGTGCCGCAACGCTCACCTATTTGCCTGCTGTCTCGATCGAAAGTGACCCTTTGTCCGCGAAGGGCCCGATCGTCGCCGATCGCTATCCCCTCCCCTCGAGTTACGCGGGAACCGCGAGCTGTCGCGCCGCGCGAAGCCCGGCGCTCCGTAAACGCGCGGTTTCGCCCGAAAATCCACGAGTGTCGCGGGGCTACTAAATGCCTAACGGCTACGAGGAATTTCACGTCTCGTGCACGGGGGGTGACCTTCATAAACAAGGAGCAAGCTCCGCGAGACTCTTTACACCACATGTAGGCCTTGTGCCTACCTGAGTGAACGGCTGAAGCCATGAATGCACAGTGATTCGCGCTGAGGTAGCCCCGTTTCACTATTTAAATCATCTTACTTGAGAAAAATAGCTCCGCCCTCCCTCGCACCGCGAGGAGTGGACAGCGATCAGCGCGCAAACGCCTAATAAACGTATAACGCTAACAAATACAATATTTACATCCAATTAATAATAAATAATTAAATTTAAATAATAATAAATAATTCGCAAAACGCCGATAAATAGTTTCGCATTACAATCTTTCACGAGTCGGCCCATAACAAATCTCCCCACTGTCTTAAATTTATTTAATTTCAGACACAATGCGAGTTACAAATTTTTATTAGTTTGTGTACCGGCCGAACAAACTCTCCGTCGCTTGTGCGCACCATAGCCACTCTCACGATTTCGTCGACGCCCGGGTGTACATGTACAATTTTTCCTCTCCGCCACGTATTGCGAGGGGCTTGTAAATCCATGATCAGCACGATATCGCCAACCCGCAATGGTGGGATCGCCGTGTTCCATTTTTGGCGCGGTAAGAGTGTCGGCAGATACTCCCGAAGCCACCTCTTCCAGAACGCATCCGCGAAGGCCTGAGCTAGTTTGTATTGCTTCCTTGGGTTTACAGCTTCGATCTCGTAGCGTGGGAACTTCAAATCGCCCGATGACTTGCCGATGAGGAAGTGATTTGGGGGTGAGGGCTTCTTCGTCTTGCGTATCAACGGAGACGTTTGTGAGTGGCCGCGAGTTTATAATATGCTCTACCTCTGCCAAAAGGGTGTTAAACACCTCCTCGCTTGGTGCTTGATCCGTTAGCACGGCCTTGAGAGCTGTTTTTACGGAGCCAATTAGCCGCTCCCAGGCGCCGCCCATGTGAGGCGCGTCCGGAGGATTAAAAATCTAGCGAATCCCTTTCGCACGTGCGTACTCCTCTTGAATCGATTGGTCGATGTTTGCCAACTCGGCCTTGAGCTCCTTATCCGCCCGAACAAAATTGGTACCATTGTCGCTGTAGACGGTGTGTGGACAGCCTCGTCGAGCCGATAGGCGTTGCAGGGCCATTATCGTGGAGCTCGCTGTGAGGGTGTGCGCTGTCTCAAGGTGTATGGCGCGCGTGGTGAGGCACGTGAATAGTGCTCCCCATCGTTTCTCCCTGCGTCTGCCGATTTTCACGTATACAGAGCCGAAATAGTCAAGGCCGCAATGGGAGAAGGGCCGTTGGCGATAAGCGACTCTGCCCGGCGGTAGCGCGGCCATCAGTGGATTTTCCAGCCTCCCCCTTCTCAGTTTGCATACGATGCATTTGCTGATGATGGAACGCAATCTTGTTCGCAGCCCGATGATAAGGTATTTTTGCCTTAACTCGTTGACGACGGTCTCTCGGCTTGCGTGGGGATAGCGGCAGTGATAGTGCGCTATGAGCATCTTTGCGGCGAAATGCTTCGCGTCCAAAATAACTGGATGGTTTTTGAAAACCTCGTCGAGCATACGCGTGACACGGCTGTTGGCTGTGACAATCCCGTCCGCATCGATAAAGGGGTTAAACGGCGTTAACTTGTTGCCTCGCTTCAAATTTTGCTTCATTTTCATAAGCGCCAATTCCTCGGGAAAACAAGCCGCTTGCATTTCGCGTATCCAAAAGGCTTCCGCGGCCGCTCTACTCTCTATCGAATCGAGTTCTTGCGGCTGTCCCCGCCAGCGATTACACGTAGACTTCAGCCGCCGTCCCACCGCCAATAAGTCTTCCCAGCCGAATAATTTTGTCGTGAGCGGTACATACGGCTCTCTCGCTAATGTAACGCACGCATACGCTCTACGTATCTCCGCGTTGTTAATATCCGCGCGCTCGCGGTCGATTAGATGCCTCTCCACCGGCCATTGGGACTCATCTTTAAATAAAAATTCGGGGCCTTTGAACCACCGGTCGTTCGGCTGTAGCATGTTCGTGGACCATCGCGTCGCCTCGTCCGCAACATTCATATTCGTGGGCACCCATTTCCATTCACCGACATTTGTGAGTTCGCCTATTTCGCCCAATCGGTTGGCTATGAACGCCTGCCGGACACGGGGCTCCGAGCGTATCCACTGTAGAGTTGGAGAGTTGGAAGCGTAAATATGCGACAGCCGCATACGCTTTTAAACTCGCATCGCAAAATACATGTTATCCTATCCGGTATTTATCGTAGCCCGACATCGAAATCGAGACAATCAGTCACCTGATTCCATACGAGCCCCAACGCTCTTTGATCTTTTCCCTCGCGTATGACCAAGTCGTTGGAGCTTCGCATTCTGTCCTCCGCGGGAATCATTCTAACAACGCGCGGGTCGTTAGAAGCTCAGTCGTGCATGTAAAAGTTGGCCTTTGCATTTTGTCACGTGGCGGTTACCGGGTGGCTAATTTCGCCCGGCTCCCAGCCACCACGCGACTTAAGGACTTTCCGTCCTGTCCTCCCGCTCGATGTCGTCGCACGGAAAATCCGCGGACGCGGCGGAGCAAGCCTGGGCGCTCGCTGCTATAAGGAACGCGAAAATAGGGAAAGGCGCGCGAAATAATTACGCGAAGGTTTTAAATGTTGAATTAATAAATTATTTATTATAATAAAATGTACAAAAATTAACCCGACAAACAACGACCCTATCTAATAACTTTCTCTCTCTCTCTCTCTCTCTCTCTCTCTCCCGACGCGGATGATCGCGCACGCGTTATAAAATATTATTATTTAAATTTACTTACTCTAACGGCGGCGATCTCCGAATTGGCGGGAAGAGCTTGTTTTGTTTCGCCAATCTCCAACCCGCAAGGGCGAGATCAAAGCGTCCCAAAATTAGCTTGCTGATGTCGAACCTTGTTTCACCAATCTCTAACCCGCAAGGGCGAGATCAAAGCGTCACAAGGTTTCCTCGATCGGCAGGGGAATGTGCACTTTGGTGCACCGCTTCCACTCTCTCTCTCTCTGTCTCTTCTCTCTCTATCTATCTCTCGCACTCACTTATCTCTAAATACTATATAAAAAAAACTACTGCTCGCGTCGTAGCGCTTCGCCGCTAACAGTCTCGGGAGGCACCGTGTCCCGAGACACACTAATCTAAATCGTGCGATCAAGCAAGGATCGAGGGCCGATCGCGCGCCTAATTGCCCTCTCTCCTTGATTAGCCGCCGCGGCCCGCGCGCTTTCCCGCGCGATAATTACCGCGGTGCGCCGAATTTCGCGCAGCCCATTGCCCCCCCACTCGGCGCATGGTCAAGGCGGCGAGCACGTGCTCAGTACCGCGGTGACCACGGCGAGATACTCGTCGCAATACCCCCCCCTAAACTTCACATCTTCCCAGATGTCAAGTTTATTCATCCGGTTGGTCGCCGCCAACCTTGCACGCTTATTTGGCTACTCTTCTTCACCATTACTCTAATCGAATCCCTATTATTAATATCACAAGAAACTAAGCGTGCAAAGTCGGGCAAGCAACCGAATTCAGAAGGGGCGGTGGCCTCTGGTGTTATTGAGGCCACCTTCACAAACTCAACATTACCGCTCTTCTACAAACTCTACTGCAGCCCCGGGTGTTCCGGGAATACCCGAGCCAATGCCGCTCGCATCCACCCTCTATCCGCAGGCTCGGCGCTCCGGAGCTCGCCGAGAAACAGCCTGGCCTCTTGGAAAGCGCGAGCCATCCGCACAAATTCAATCCCTGGTCCGGCAGGCACGGCGATCGGTTCTGACCGAAGGGCAAGCCCCGGGGAAACGGAATCTCCGCTTCCCACCGAGTCGTCAAATGCCTCTCCGGACACTTCCATGGGCTGTACAGAGCTGGCCTCCAAGGACCCTGCTGCCTCCGCAGGAGGCATCAGCGGGGAAACACCGGATGCTTCAGCGCTCTTTCTGACCACCGTCAGATCAGCCGCGGAGCTCCGTGCGGTCTGGATCTCCGCGTATGAAGCTGACGGCGTCAGGTCGACGCTTTCGCGATCCCGTGTTTCCAATCGCTTTTGCACTCCCTTTGCTACCGGAACGTGGGGTGCCAGAGTGCGCGATGCTACGGGGGCTCCTACCTGAGTTCCCGAAACCACCCGAGGCGGCGCACTCAATCTCTTTTTAACCGAGATGCTGTCCGTCCGTGGCGGTGGCTGGGGCTTCGGGGCCTTCAGGCGCGGGGCTACCGGCGTTGGCGCCAGTGCCGTCTCCGATCGCGGAGATCGGCGCCGGCGCTTTCCGCCCTTACCGCCACCTGAAACCTCCCATCCCCCCGCCACGTCCGCACTCACACTCGGCGCAACACCAGCATCCACGCGGGGATGCGCTTGGGGGTGGCTCTCCCGGATCCGCCGGACTCCCATGCTCGCCAACCACGCTGCATGCGTTTCACCACAACGGAGGCAAGTATTAAGTGTTTCTCCCAAACGCCCACAGTTGTGGCAAAACACCGAGTGCAGGGGCCGGGGACAATCTACGCGATGGTGCCCCCTCCGCCAGCAACGGTGGCATGAGCGTGGTGGCGGATCAACGGCCGGATCAACGGGCACGTCCATCCTCCCACGGAAAATGCAGCCCCAGCCCAACTCACCGGGATCACTTGCTTGCGCGGATCGACCGGTGGAGCACTTGGACGAGGCTGCCTTCTCCACGCGACTCACGGCCTTGAGGCCGGACACTACCGTCTCCCCCCCGCGCGCCTACCCTCCCGAAGTCGGAGACCGCTGGCGAGCTATCTCCACATAAGGAGCGCTCTCGACCAACGGCTCCTTCGGATCGCTACACCCCCCAGCACCACCCACAATTTCCCTCCTCGCGCCTACCTCCTCCTCTTTCGTGAGGTGACTCGCGCTCGCGCTCGCGATCGCGGACGCGGACGCGGGCCCTCCCTTCTTCGTCCTCTTCCGCCGCTTTCTTCTTCCCGCGGGACGCTCCGATATCTGCCCCTCTGCTGATGTTGTGGCCTGGGGCAGGAGTACGCCTGAAGTCGGCTTCTGCGGCAGTGCCTTGTAGAGGCGCTCAAAATCTTCATCCGCAGGCGTCGAGCTCGAGAAGTAGTCATCCATCCCGAGCTGACGTCGCGGATTCCACTTGAGGCGGCGCCTCGCCATAAGCCTCTGCCGCATAGACTCCTCCCGACGCAAATCCTCGGAGTATCCGGCGGGAAAGATGTTGCGCGGAGCCTCTTCTCGCCCTGCCGGAACCTCCATGGGCTCGACGACAGGGCTGGCCGGCTCAACCGCTGCCACCGCTACTTCTACGACGGCCGCCTGCCCGTCACCCACGAGCGCCGTAACCGCCGTGATGTCGCTGTTGCCGGGCGCCGTCGTCTGCAGCCCTGGGTCCGCAGATGCTGATGCGGCCCCGCCGCTCGTCACCTCTGGCTCCTCCATATCCTCGTCCGAGGCGTGGATGAGCAGCGCGTCCTCCTCATCTGTCGGAACGCTGTCCCGGCGAGCTTGCAGCTCCAGCCGGAGCAGCTTTTCGAGGCACTCCTCATCGCCCTTACTGTTCTCCACCCCCGGAGCTGGCTCGACGGGGATGTCTTCCTCCATTCCTCCACCTTCTGCCACCTGCAAAATGGAAAAATTAGTTAATATCACGCTAATCACTACACTTACACTCAACCTCTACCACGACACAAGAACAGATACTGACTTCCCATACTTCGTCGGTCGGCACGTTAGCTCGCCTTGGTGGTATATATCGCTTTAGGTGCTGAATATGCACCTTAGAGGTCTTCCGGCCAGCATCTTCGAGAAGAAAGACTGTATCACCAAGCACTTCTTTAATCTCGAAGGGACCAAAATATTTTGGTGCCAGCTTACCGGAGACTCCCTTCGCAGCATCCGAAAGCGTGCTCTCGCGCCTCCATACGAGGTCGCCCACCTGAAACGACGCGCCTCTTTTATTGCGATTATACGCGCGGGCGTTGCGCTCCTGGGATGCATCGTTATGCTTCCTCACGAGATCCCAAAGAACGTCCAATCGTTTCAGACGGTCAAGCCAATGCTCAGGGTCCGCACGAACAACTACCTTCTCTCCCTCAACTTCACGTCGCAAACTCTTCACTGGCTGTGGGTGGCGCCCGTAATTCAAGAACGCCGGCGAGACCTTTGTGCTAGCTTGCACGGCCGTATTAATTGCATGTCGGAACTCATGCAAGTGCTCGTCCCACTGTCGATGATCAGCCTCGACGAACGTGGCAATCATCGTTTTTAACGTTCTATTTGTACGCTCAACCGGATTGGCTTGGGGGTGATAGGGAGGCGTGGTTACATGCTTCACACCAAAATCCTCCAACATCTCCCGGAGATGCTTATTAACGAACTCTGTACCATTGTCCGTCAATAAGAACTCGGGAGTCTCCCACCTAAATAACACCAACTCTTCAAAAGCTTTCGCCACTGCCTTCCCGTTAGCCGCACGCAATGGTTTCAACTCAATCCACCTCGTAAAAAGATCCTGAAACACTAGAATGTATTTAAATTGGCTCTTACTACGAGGCAGCTCCATCACGTCTGCAGCCACCACTGCCCATGGCCTCTCCACGATTCGCTTACCCATCAGCCCTTTAGGGCCCGCCTGAGAGACTTTATAGCGCTGGCATTCGCTACACTGCTGCACGTATTCACGCACTTGGTAGTAAAAACCAGGCCAATAATACTCCCTCTTTACCCTGTCGTAAGTCTTCTCGATTCCAAGATGACCCGACGACGGATGGCGATGTGCCTGCTCGATTACTCCAACTCTATACTCGTCTGGTACGACGAGTCTCCACCCCTCCTCTTCAAACGAGATCGGATCCAGGATCTCATCAGTAGAACAACGATAAAGCATGCCATCTATCACTTTCCATCCCGGAAATTTTCGAGGCCAACGCTGAATCTCGTTTATTCTGTCATGATACCAAGGATCCGAGATCGTCTCAAAATTCGCCACAATCGCAATCTCTCTATCGATCCCTCTAGAGAGAGCATCAGGAACCTTGTTGAGTGCGCCTTTTGTATGCACAATCTCGAAATCCCACTGCTGCATCTCGAGGGCCCAACGCGCTAGCCTCCCTGTAGGGTCTTTAAGATTTTTAAGCCAAGTTAGAGCGCTATGATCTGTTTTAGCAACAAATTCATAAGCCTCCAAGTATGGCCTCAGTTTTTTAATTGCCCATAATAAGGCCAGGCACTCCTTTTCCGACGTAGTATAATTCCTCTCAGCCGGGTTTAAGACACGGCTGATATACACGATCGGATGCTCAAACCCATCGTCAACTTCCTGAGTCAAAACGGCTCCAATGGCGTAATCACTAGCATCGCTTTGGGCCGTAAATGACTTAGAAAAATTCGGACGAGCAAGCACAGGGGCCTTTACAAGCGCGTTCTTCAAAGCATTAAACGCAACCTCTTGTTCTCCCTGCCACTCCCACGGTTGATCTTTCTTTAACAACTTCGTGAGAGGCACTTTAAGCTCGGACTCTTTCTCAATAAACCGTGCGTACCAGCCCACCATACCCAAAAACGTACGCAACTCTTTCACATTCTTGGGTGCCGGATAGTTCAGGACCGGCTCAACCCTTTCCGGGTCCGGCCTTAATCCGTCAGCATCCAGCCGGTAACCTAGGAAACGCACACTCGAACAACAAAATTCACACTTCTCACGATTTACCTCGAGTCCGGCTTCCGCAATCGTACGCAACACAAACTCTACCCATTTCAGGTGCTCTTCGAACGTTTGCGTCACCACTATCAGATCGTCCAAATACGCGAAAACGTGAGGCTCTACCTCGGGTCCGAATAAGGCCCCGATTAACCTACAAAACGTCATCGGCGCATTTTTCAATCCGAAGGGTAAACGAACGAATTGCCATTGACCGGACACAGCCAGGCACAGCAAAAGCTGTAAATTGCCGGCTAACTTCAGTCAAGAACACCTGGAAGTAAGCTTTCTTTAGGTCGATTTTAGAGATATACCTAGCCTCGCGCAACTTATCCAAAATCGAATCTATATTCGGTAAAGGATAGTTATCGCGCCTAGTCGTCTTATTTACATCTCTAAAATCTATACAAAACCTATAGCTCCCTTCTCGCTTGACAATCACTGGTGCACTACACCACTCACTAGCGCTACGCTCAATAATCCCTTTCTCAAACATCTTCTTCACTTCTTCTTGAGCAAACTCGAGAACCTTGGGAGACATACGCCTAGGCGCGTGTCTCACCGGCACAGCACCCTGGACATCGATGTGGTGTTCAATAAGAGTCGTAAACCCGTGAAGCTCTCCGGGTTCTGGGAGTAACTTTTCCATCAAAGCCTTCACTTGTTCTCGCTCCTCGCTTCGTATTTCAACGATGCCACAGCACTCTGCGAAAATTCTCGGATCTGAACTCAATTCACCAACTTTTGAGAAAGGACGCCATCTTCCACCAGGAATCCTCCAGAAACATCCTACCAGCGATAACTCAAAACCGTACTTGAGACCAAAATCTACCCCGAGAATGACAGGGTGACCGGTATCCGGCACGATTCTAAGATCAACTGCCTGCTCGATATTCTCTACTTCAAAGAGAACTTCAAGCACTCCAAGGATTTTCTGAGTTCCCCCAGTAACTCCACGAACCGCTAGCTGAGCCGGTTTCCATTTATCTTTAAACGCCTTTGCTTCTTCAGGGTCGATCAAAGAAATCATGGAACCTGGATCAAACAATGCACACACATCTTTGCCGTTCAATCGAACCGTTAGGTACATTCGGTTGTCGGTTATAACACCGGCCACCGTCTGCTCCTTACTATTCGATTGTTTCGGCACAGCACCCCTTGAGTACGCCTGTAGCCAGACGGGACAGCGAATTCCTCAGTGAACTCGCGGATCCTTCACCCGCAGCTTTGTTCGAAGCCTCTCTGCTGCTTGGGTAGAGGCGGAAACTCCAAACTCTGCGCAGGCGTCCGACTAGGCACCTCAACGCGAACTCGATTCGAAGGCTTGTCCGGCATTGTATCGAGCAGCTTACAGGCTGTGGAGAGCCTCTGGAGCTCATCCGTCAACTCCTGAGAAGCTCGAAGCGTCTTCTCGAGATGCTCTCTCTCTTTCTCACACTCACTCTGTGTCTCTCGATTTTGACGCTCCTGACTCGACTCTTCCTGCCTAACTTCCTTCTCTCGACGTTCCACCACTCTCAATCTTTCACTCGTCCTCTCGCTCACTACCGTTTCCCCGCAGGGCCCAGGGGACGCGTCTGTTGCCCTGCTTTGGCGTTTCCCAGGCTCTCCCTTACGTGCGCACAGTTCGGGCAAGTCCGGAAAACTACTCAAGGGC
>JACCIE010000278.1:0-29866 GCA_018906755.1 Sycophaga agraensis
GACAGCGCCCAACAGCCTGAAATATGCTCAATAATTAACGAATTAAAAATACGAATTACGCGTTGATTTAAACAATTTATGATACCTCAGTCAGTATGTTACCCTAGAAAAACGAGCCATACCCGTGAAAACTAAAGAAATTTAAAAACACCGTAAAAATATAAGGGGGCTCTCGTCCGGGTCCGCGCTCTCGGATATAGTCAAGAGCCGGCCCGAGAGCAGTTGCCCCCACCATCGCGCCGCGCCGTGCGTACCCCACCACCGCGCCGCGCCGCCACAGTTCCTCCACTATCGCGCCGGGAAGGAACTGAAGATTCCACGTTCAGTACTCGATCTGAGGATCGTTACTGTGTTTGCTCGATTCAGCGCATGGCTTACGGACCGTCGCACAGACTGAAAAGCGTTCGGTTATCAACAAATTAAAAATACTAATTACGACTTGATTTAAAAAATCTCAGATTCCTCGGTCTGTAGTCGAACCGAGGAACGACGCTGTGTTTGATTTTAATGCAAACTGTTCAACGACCGTCCGTAATATGCATTCAAAAGAGGCATTTTACTCGTTTCGGCGCATGGCTTACGGGCCGCCCAACAGCCTGAAATGTCCTCGCTTGTTAACGAATTAGAAATAATAATTATCTCTTGATTTACACAATTTAAGATTCCTCAGTCAATATTTAATCTTAGGATCGATACGGTCTTTGTTTTCAACACAAACTATTCAACGACCATCCGTAATAAGCATTCGAACTGCGCAATTTTACTCGTTTCGGTGCATGGCTTACGAGCCGCCCAACAGCCTGAAATATGCTCAATAATTAACGAATTAAAAATACGAATTACGCGTTGATTTAAACAATTTATGATACCTCAGTCAGTATGTTACCCTAGAAAAACGAGCCATACCCGTGAAAACTAAAGAAATTTAAAAACACCGTAAAAATATAAGGGGGCTCTCGTCCGGGTCCGCGCTCTCGGATGTAGTCAAGAGCCGGCCCGAGAGCAGTTGCCCCCACCATCGCGCCGCGCCGTGCGTACCCCACCACCGCGCCGCGCCGCCACCGTTCCTCCACTATCGCGCCGGGTTCGGAGCTGCTGCGGCGAACGGCATAAAAGACGACGAGAGCGCTCCTTCAGGAATTTCGGTCAGACCCACCGAGACGGACGGACCTCTCCCGAGACGCTCCTCGACCCTGCTGAGCTAGGGCCACACTGGGTCGCTGGACCAGAGATTTTTGAAGCATCACAATAAAAGAATTCCAGGATAACGTTCGGAGTTTTATTTCGAACACCACCAGCAAAATTTGTCAGGATCAGCGAGTGAAAACGGCGCCCGAGACATACGAGCGGGCTACCCGAGAACCGTGGAGGATTCGCGAGGAGGGGTTGAGTAGCCTCGCCCACCGAACCTCGGGTGCACGGATCGTCATCCGCTCCACGTTGAAGGAAGGCTCGCTGGTATTGCGAGAAATTAGAACAAACCGGCCTTTATCAAGGCCTATTTGAAACGTTAGGCTATTCAGCCCCGACTACCATATTTTTATACCAAGTAGTTGGTCTGAGAATCGGTACTGTATTGTTTTTAACACAACCTCCTCAACGACTCGTGTCAGCGTATGGCTTACGGGGCCACCCAACAGCCTGAAATATGCTCAATTATTAACGAATTAAAAATACCAATTACGCCTTGATTTTAAACAACTGAAGATTCCACGTTCAGTACTCGATCTGAGGATCGTTTACTGTGTTTTGCTCGATTCAGCGCATGGCTTACGGACCGTCGCACAGACTGAAAAGCGTTCGGTTATCAACAAATTAAAAATACTAATTACCACTTGATTTAAACAATCTAAGATTCCTTGGTCAGTACTCGATCTGAGGATCGTTACTGTGTTTGATTTAATAGAAACTGTTTATTACCGTCAGTTAATTGCATTCGAAAGACGCATTATAATCGTTTCGGCGCAATATGGCATACGGGCCACCCAACAGCCAGAAATGCGCACGATCATTAACGAATTAAGTATTCTAATTACGCCCTGATTTATACAATTTAAGATTCCTCGGTCAGTACTGGATCCGAGGATCGATACTGTATTTGATTTTAATGCAAGCTGGTCAACGAAACGTCCGTGAAATGCATTCGAATGGCGCATTTTACTCATTTCGGCGCATAAGGCTTACCGCGGAACAGCCTGAAATGCGCTCGCTTATTAACGAATCAAAAATACTCATTACGCCTTGAGTTAAACAACCTAAGATTCCTCGGTCAGTTCTCGATCTGAGGATCGTGACTGTGTTTGTTTTTAATAGAAACTATTTAATTACCGCCCGTAAATTGCATTCGAAAGATGCATTTTACTCATTTCGGCGCATAAGTCTTACGGGCCGCCGAACAGCCTGAAATGCGGTCATTTATTCAGGAATTAAAAATACTAATTACGACTTGATTTAAAAAATCTCAGATTCCTCGGTCTGTAGTCGAACCGAGGAACGACGCTGTGTTTGATTTTAATGCAAACTGTTCAACGACCGTCCGTAATATGCATTCAAAAGAGGCATTTTACTCGTTTCGGCGCATGGCTTATGGGCCGCCCAACAGCCTGAAATGTCCTCGCTTGTTAACGAATTAGAAATAATAATTATCTCTTGATTTACACAATTTAAGATTCCTCAGTCAATATTTAATCTTAGGATCGATACGGTCTTTGTTTTCAACACAAACTATTCAACGACCATCCGTAATAAGCATTCGAACTGCGCAATTTTACTCGTTTCGGTGCATGGCTTACGAGCCGCCCAACAGCCTGAAATATGCTCAATAATTAACGAATTAAAAATACGAATTACGCGTTGATTTAAACAATTTATGATACCTCAGTCAGTATGTTACCCTAGAAAAACGAGCCATACCCGTGAAAACTAAAGAAATTTAAAAACACCGTAAAAATATAAGGGGGCTCTCGTCCGGGTCCGCGCTCTCGGATGTAGTCAAGAGCCGGCCCGAGAGCAGTTGCCCCCACCATCGCGCCGCGCCGTGCGTACCCCACCACCGCGCCGCGCCGCCACCGTTCCTCCACTATCGCGCCGGGTTCGGAGCTGCTGCGGCGAACGGCATAAAAGACGACGAGAGCGCTCCTTCAGGAATTTCGGTCAGACCCACCGAGACGGACGGACCTCTCCCGAGACGCTCCTCGACCCTGCTGAGCTAGGGCCACACTGGGTCGCTGGACCAGAGATTTTTGAAGCATCACAATAAAAGAATTCCAGGATAACGTTCGGAGTTTTATTTCGAACACCACCAGCACAATTTGTCAGGATCAGCGGGTGAAAACGGCGCCCGAGACATACGAGCGGGCTACCCGAGAACCGAGGAGGATTCGCGAGGAGGGGTTGAGTAGCCTCGCCCACCGAACCTCGGGTGCACGGATCGTCATCCGCTCCACGTTGAAGGAAGGCTCGCTGGTATTGCGAGAAATTAGAACAAACCGGCCTTTATCAAGGCCTATTTGAAACGTTAGGCTATTCAGCCTCGACTACCATATTTTTATACCAAGTAGTTGGTCTGAGAATCGGTACTGTATTTGTTTTTAACACAACCTCCTCAACGACTCGTGTCAGCGTATGGCTTACGGGCCACCCAACAGCCTGAAATATGCTCAATTATTAATGAATTAAAAATACCAATTACGCCTTGATTTAAACAACTGAAGATTCCTCGGTCAGTACTCGATCTGAGGATCGTTACTGTGTTTGTTTTTAATACAGACTGTTCACCGACCGTCCGTAAAATGCATTTGAATGATGCATTTTGCTCGATTCAGCGCATGGCTTACAGACCGTCGCACAGACTGAAAAGCGTTCGGTTATCAACAAATTAAAAATACTAATTACCACTTGATTCAAACAATCTAAGATTCCTTGGTCAGTACTCGGTCTGACGATCGATACTGTATTTGCTTTAAATCCAAACCGTTAATTCATTGTCCGCAAAATGCGTTCGAAAGGCGCATATTACTCATTTCGGCGCATAAGTCTTACGGGCCGCCGAACAGCCTGAAATGCGGTCACTTATTCAGGAATTAAAAATACTAATTACGACTTGATTTAAAAAATCTCAGATTCCTCGGTCTGTAGTCGAACCGAGGAACGATGCTGTGTTTGATTTTAATGCAAACTGTTCAACGACCGTCAGTAATATGCATTCAAAAGAGGCATTTTACTCGTTTCGGCGCATGGCTTACGGGCCGCCCAACAGCCTGAAATGTGCTAGCTAGTTAACGAATTAGAAATAATAATTATCTCTTGATTTATACAATTTCAGATTCCTCAGTCAATATTTAATCTTAGGATCGATACGGTCTTTGTTTTCAACACAAACTATTCAACGACCATCCGTAATATGCATTCGAACTGCGCAATTTTACTCGTTTCGGTGCATGGCTTACGGGCCGCCCAACAGCCTGAAATGTGCTCGCTTGTGAACGAATTAGAAATAATAATTATCTCTTGATTTACACAATTTAAGATTCCTCAATCAATATTTAATCTTAGGATCGATACAGTCTTTGTTTTCAACACAAACTATTCAACGACCATCCGTAATATGCATTCGAACTGCGCAATTTTACTCGTTTCGGTGCATGGCTTACGGGCCGCCCAACAGCCTGAAATATGCTCAATAATTAACGAATTAAAAATACGAATTACGCGTTGATTTAAACAATTTATGATACCTCAGTCAGTATGTTACCCTAGAAAAACGAGCCATACCCGTGAAAACTAAAGAAATTTAAAAACACCGTAAAAATATAAGGGGGCTCTCGTCCGGGTCCGCGCTCTCGGATATAGTCAAGAGCCGGCCCGAGAGCAGTTGCCCCCACCATCGCGCCGCGCCGTGCGTACCGCACCACCAGAGAACCGAGAAGGATTCGCGAGGAGGGGTTGAGTAGCCTCGCCCACCGAACCTCGGGTGCACGGATCGTCATCTGCTCCACGTTGAAGGAAGGCTCGCTGGTATTGCGAAAAATTAGAACAAACCGGCCTTTATCAAGGCCTATTTGAAACGTTAGGCTATTCAGCCTCGACTACCATATTTTTATACCAAGTAGTTGGTCTGAGAATCGGTACTGTATTTGTTTTTAACACTACCTCCTCAACGACTCGTGTCAGCGTATGGCTGACGGGCCACCCAACAGCCTGAAATATGCTCAATTATTAACGAATTAAAAATACCAATTACGCCTTGATTTAAACAACTGAAGATTCCTCGGTCAGTACTCGATCTGAGGATCGTTACTGTGTTTGTTTTTAATACAGACTGTTCACCGACCGTCCGTAAAATGCATTTGAATGATGCATTTTGCTCGATTCAGCGCATGGCTTACAGACCGTCGCACAGACTGAAAAGCGTTCGGTTATCAACACATTAAAAATTCTAATTACCACTTGATTCAAACAATCTAAGATTCCTTGGTCAGTACTCGCTCTGACGATCGATACTGTATTTGCTTTAAATCCAAACCGTTAATTCATTGTCCGTAAAATGCGTTCGAAAGGCGCATATTACTCATTTCGGCGCATAAGTCTTACGGGCCGCCGAACAGCCTGAAATGCGGTCACTTATTCAGGAATTAAAAATACTAATTACGACTTGATTTAAAAAATCTCAGATTCCTCGGTCTGTAGTCGAACCGAGGAACGATGCTGTGTTTGATTTTAATGCAAACTGTTCAACGACCGTCCGTAATATGCATTCGAAAGACGCATTTTACTCGTTTCGGCGCATGGCTTACGGGCCGCCCAACAGCCTGAAATATGCTCAATTATTAACGAATTAAAAATACCAATTACGCCTTGATTTAAACAACTGAAGATTCCTCGGTCAGTACTCGATCTGAGGATCGTTACTGTGTTTAATTTTAATGCAAGCTGGTCAACGAACGTCCGTGAAATGCATTCGAAAGGCGCATTTTGCTCGATTCAGCGCATGGCTTACAGACCGTGGCACAGACTGAAAAGCGTTCGGTTATCAACAAATTAAAAATACTAATTACCACTTGATTCAAACAATCTAAGATTCCTTGGTCAGTACTCGGTCTGACGATCGATACTGTATTTGCTTTAAATCCAAACCGTTAATTCATTGTCCGTTAAATGCGTTCGAAAGGCGCATATTACTCATTTCGGCGCATAAGTCTTACGGGCCGCCGAACAGCCTGAAATGCGGTCACTTATTCAGGAATTAAAAATACTAATTACGACTTGATTTAAAAAATCTCAGATTCCTCGGTCTGTAGTCGAACCGAGGAACGATGCTGTGTTTGATTTTAATGCAAACTGTTCAACGACCGTCCGTAATATGCATTCGAAAGACGCATTTTACTCGTTTCGGCGCATGGCTTACGGGCCGCCCAACAGCCTGAAATGTGCTCGCTTGTGAACGAATTAGAAATAATAATTATCTCTTGATTTACACAATTTAAGATTCCTCAGTCAATATTTAATCTTAGGATCGATACAGTCTTTGTTTTCAACACAAACTATTCAACGACCATCCGTAATATGCATTCGAACTGCGCAATTTTACTCGTTTCGGTGCATGGCTTACGGGCCGCCCAACAGCCTGAAATATGCTCAATAATTAACGAATTAAAAATACTAATTACGCGTTGATTTAAACAATTTATGATACCTCAGTCAGTATGTTACCCTAGAAAATCGAGCCATACCCGTGAAAACTAAAGAAATTTAAAAACACTTTAAAAATATAAGGGGGCTCTCGTCCGGGTCCGCGCTCTCGGATATAGTCAAGAGCCGGCCCGAGAGCAGTTGCCCCCACCATCGCGCCGCGCCGTGCGTACCCCACCACCCGAGAACCGTGGAGGATTCGCGAGGAGGGGTTGAGTAGCCTCGCCCACCGAACCTCGGGTGCACGGATCGTCATCTGCTCCACGTTGAAGGAAGGCTCGCTGGTATTGCGAAAAATTAGAACAAACCGGCCTTTATCAAGGCCTATTTGAAACGTTAGGCTATTCAGCCTCGACTACCATATTTTTATACCAAGTAGTTGGTCTGAGAATCGGTACTGTATTTGTTTTTAACACTACCTCCTCAACGACTCGTGTCAGCGTATGGCTGACGGGCCACCCAACAGCCTGAAATATGCTCAATTATTAACGAATTAAAAATACCAATTACGCCTTGATTTAAACAACTGAAGATTCCTCGGTCAGTACTCGATCTGAGGATCGTTACTGTGTTTGCTCGATTCAGCGCATGGCTTACGGACCGTCGCACAGACTGAAAAGCGTTCGGTTATCAACAAATTAAAAATACTAATTACCACTTGATTTAAACAATCTAAGATTCCTTGGTCAGTACTCGATCTGAGGATCGTTACTGTGTTTGATTTTAATAGAAACTGTTTATTTACCGCCAGTTAATTGCATTCGAAAGACGCATTATAATCGTTTCGGCGCATATGGCATACGGGCCGCCGAACAGCCAGAAATGCGCTCGATCATTAACGAATTAAGTATTCTAATTACGCCCTGATTTATACAATTTAAGATTCCTCGGTCAGTACTGGATCCGAGGATCGATACTGTATTTGATTTTAATGCAAGCTGGTCAACGAACGTCCGTGAAATGCATTCGAAAGGCGCATTTTACTCATTTCGGCGCATAAGGCTTACCGCGGAACAGCCTGAAATGCGCTCGCTTATTAACGAATCAAAAATACTCATTACGCCTTGAGTTAAACAACCTAAGATTCCTCGGTCAGTACTCGATCTGAGGATCGTGACTGTGTTTGTTTTTAATAGAAACTATTTAATTACCGCCCGTAAATTGCATTCGAAAGATGCATTTTACTCATTTCGGCGCATAAGTCTTACGGGCCGCCGAACAGACTGAAATGCGGTCACTTATTCAAGAATTAAAATACTAATTACGACTTGATTTAAAAAATCTCAGATTCCTCGGTCTGTAGTCGAACCGAGGAACGATGCTGTGTTTGATTTTAATGCAAACTGTTCAACGACCGTCCGTAATATGCATTCGAAAGACGCATTTTACTCGTTTCGGCGCATGGCTTACGGGCCGCCCAACAGCCTGAAATGTGCTCGCTTGTGAACGAATTAGAAATAATAATTATCTCTTGATTTACACAATTTAAGATTCCTCAATCAATATTTAATCTTAGGATCGATACAGGTCTTTGTTTTCAACACAAACTATTCAACGACCATCCGTAATATGCATTCGAACTGCGCAATTTTACTCGTTTCGGTGCATGGCTTACGGGCCGCCCAACAGCCTGAAATATGCTCAATAATTAACGAATTAAAAATACGAATTACGCGTTGATTTAAACAATTTATGATACCTCAGTCAGTATGTTACCCTAGAAAAACGAGCCATACCCGTGAAAACTAAAGAAATTTAAAAACACCGTAAAAATATAAGGGGGCTCTCGTCCGGGTCCGTGCTCTCGGATATAGTCAAGAGCCGGCCCGAGAGCAGTTGCCCCCACCATCGCGCCGCGCCGTGCGTACCGCACCACCAGAGAACCGAGAAGGATTCGCGAGGAGGGGTTGAGTAGCCTCGCCCACCGAACCTCGGGTGCACGGATCGTCATCTGCTCCACGTTGAAGGAAGGCTCGCTGGTATTGCGAAAAATTAGAACAAACCGGCCTTTATCAAGGCCTATTTGAAACGTTAGGCTACTCAGCCTCGACTACCATATTTTTATACCAAGTAGTTGGTCTGGGAATCGGTACTGTATTTGTTTTTAACACAACCTCCTCAACGACTCGTGTCAGCGTATGGCTTACGGGCCACCCAACAGCCTGAAATATGCTCAATTATTAACGAATTAAAAATACCAATTACGCCTTGATTTAAACAACTGAAGATTCCTCGGTCAGTACTCGATCTGAGGATCGTTACTGTGTTTGCTCGATTCAGCGCATGGCTTACGGACCGTCGCACAGACTGAAAAGCGTTCGGTTATCAACAAATTAAAAATACTAATTACCACTTGATTTAAACAATCTAAGATTCCTTGGTCAGTACTCGATCTGAGGATCGTTACTGTGTTTGATTTTAATAGAAACTGTTTATTTACCGCCAGTTAATTGCATTCGAAAGACGCATTATAATCGTTTCGGCGCATATGGCATACGGGCCGCCGAACAGCCAGAAATGCGCTCGATCATTAACGAATTAAGTATTCTAATTACGCCCTGATTTATACAATTTAAGATTCCTCGGTCAGTACTGGATCCGAGGATCGATACTGTATTTGATTTTAATGCAAGCTGGTCAACGAACGTCCGTGAAATGCATTCGAAAGGCGCATTTTACTCATTTCGGCGCATAAGGCTTACCGCGGAACAGCCTGAAATGCGCTCGCTTATTAACGAATCAAAAATACTCATTACGCCTTGAGTTAAACAACCTAAGATTCCTCGGTCAGTACTCGATCTGAGGATCGTGACTGTGTTTGTTTTTAATAGAAACTATTTAATTACCGCCCGTAAATTGCATTCGAAAGATGCATTTTACTCATTTCGGCGCATAAGTCTTACGGGCCGCCGAACAGACTGAAATGCGGTCACTTATTCAAGAATTAAAAATACTAATTACGACTTGATTTAAAAAATCTCAGATTCCTCGGTCTGTAGTCGAACCGAGGAACGATGCTGTGTTTGATTTTAATGCAAACTGTTCAACGACCGTCCGTAATATGCATTCGAAAGACGCATTTTACTCGTTTCGGCGCATGGCTTACGGGCCGCCCAACAGCCTGAAATGTGCTCGCTTGTGAACGAATTAGAAATAATAATTATCTCTTGATTTACACAATTTAAGATTCCTCAATCAATATTTAATCTTAGGATCGATACAGTCTTTGTTTTCAACACAAACTATTCAACGACCATCCGTAATATGCATTCGAACTGCGCAATTTTACTCGTTTCGGTGCATGGCTTACGGGCCGCCCAACAGCCTGAAATATGCTCAATAATTAACGAATTAAAAATACGAATTACGCGTTGATTTAAACAATTTATGATACCTCAGTCAGTATGTTACCCTAGAAAAAAGAGCCATACCCGTGAAAACTAAAGAAATTTAAAAACACCGTAAAAATATAAGGGGGCTCTCGTCCGGGTCCGCGCTCTCGGATATAGTCAAGAGCCGGCCCGAGAGCAGTTGCCCCCACCATCGCGCCGCGCCGTGCGTACCGCACCACCAGAGAACCGAGAAGGATTCGCGAGGAGGGGTTGAGTAGCCTCGCCCACCGAACCTCGGGTGCACGGATCGTCATCTGCTCCACGTTGAAGGAAGGCTCGCTGGTATTGCGAAAAATTAGAACAAACCGGCCTTTATCAAGGCCTATTTGAAACGTTAGGCTATTCAGCCTCGACTACCATATTTTTATGCCAAGTAGTTGGTCTGAGGATCGGTACTGTATTTGTTTTTAACACAACCTCCTCAACGACTCGTGTCAGCGTATGGCTTACGGGCCACCCAACCGCCTGAAATATGCTCAATTATTAACGAATTAAAAATACCAATTACGCCTTGATTTAAACAACTGAAGATTCCTCGGTCAGTACTCGATCTGAGGATCCTTACTGTGTTGGTTTTTAATACAAACTGTTCAACGACCGTCCGCAAAATGCATTTGAATGATGCATTTGGCTCGATTCAGCGCATGGCTTACGGACCGTCGCACAGACTGAAAAGCGTTCGGTTATCAACAAATTAAAAATACTAATTACCACTTGATTCAAACAATCTAAGATTCCTCGGTCAGAACTCGATCTGAGGATCGACACTGTATTTGTTTTTAACACAAACTGTTCAATAACCGCCCGTAAATTGCATTCGAAAGATACATTTTACTCATTTCGGCGCATAAGTCTTACGGGCCGCCGAACAGCCTGAAATGCGGTCACTTATTCAGGAATTAAAAATACTAATTACGACTTGATTTAAAAAATCTCAGATTCCTCGGTCTGTAGTCGAACCGAGGAACGATGCTGTGTTTGATTTTAATGCAAACTGTTCAACGACCGTCCGTAATAAGCATTCAAAAGAGGCATTTTACTCGTTTCGGCGCATGGCTTACGGGCCGCCCAACAGCCTGAAATGTGCTCGCTTGTTAACGAATTAGAAATAATAATTATCTCTTGATTTATACAATTTAAGATTCCTCCGTCAATATTTAATCTTAGGATCGATACGGTCTTTGTTTTCAACACAAACTATTCAACGACCATCCGTAATATGCATTCGAACTGCGCAATTTTACTCGTTTCGGTGCATGGCTTACGGGCCGACCAACAGCCTGAAATATGCTCAATAATTAAGGAATTAAAAATACGAATTACGCGTTGATTTAAACAATTTATGATACCTCAGTCAGTATGCTACCCTAGAAAAACGAGCCATACCCGTGAAAACTAAAGAAATTTAAAAACACCGTAAAAATATAAGGGGGCTCTCGTCCGGGTCCGCGCTCTCGGATATAGTCAAGAGCCGGCCCGAGAGCAGTTGCCCCCACCACCGCGCCGCGCCGCCACAGTTCCTCCACTATCGCGCCGATGCACGATGTTTAAAATAGATAATGATACTGGGGGATATAGATATAGATATATATTTACAGTAACAATTAAACTAAATGAATATAAACACATGCTAATTGTGCATACGTTTCCATGGGTTTAAGTAATGAAGTTTCGCGATAGCTTTATTTCAAACAACAGTAATCATTCGCACGAAGTCTACTCAACAGTTGGGTTTAAAAATTAATTGTAGAATATTTTCTATGCTCTCCTTCCCTTTATCAGGATCCATGATTTTAAACCTTAGATTCTCAAAGGAAACTAATTTTCCATGATAAAAATCTATCAATTTTTAAAACAAATTTACGGTTCTTGCTTTTACGACAAATGTATAATTATTGGCAGTATTTTAAACTAATTGAAGATGACTCATATCATCACTTTTAAAGTATTGTGTATGTATCCGAATCTTAACTAGTCGCACGAGGAACAGAGGAAAAATAATGCAACGCAAAAATTTAATAAACGTACAAAAGAACATAATCAGTAATTATAAATGTCACACAACAACACATTCCATAATGCAAATTTATTAAAATAGATAATGATACTGGGGAATATAGATATAGATATATATTTACAGTAACAATTAAACTAAATGAATATAAACACATGCTAATTGTGCATACGTTTCCATGGGTTTAAGTAATGAAGTTTCGCGATAGCTTTATTTCAAATAATAGTAATTATTCGCACGAAGTCTACTCAACAGTTGGGTTTAAAAATTAATTGTAGAATATTTTCTATGCTCTCCTTTCCTTCATCAGGATCCGTGATTTTATACCTTAGATTCTGATACAAAAGTAATTGTAGAATATTTTCTATGATAAAAATCTATCAATTTTCAAAACAAATTTACGGTTCTTGCTTTTACGACAAATGTATAATTATTGGCAGTATTTTAAACTAATTGAAGATGACTCATATCATCACTTTTAAAGTATTGTGTATGGATCGGAATCTTAACTAGTCGCACGAGGAACAGAGGAAAAATAATGCAACGCAAAAATTTAATAAACGTACAAAAGAACATAATCAGTAATTATAAATGTCACACAACAACACATTCCATAATGCAAATTTATTAAAATAGATAATGATACTGGGGAATATAGATATAAATATATATTTACAGAAACAGTTACACTAATTGAATATAAACACATGATAATTGTGCATACGTTTCCTTGGGTTTAAGTAATGAAGTTTCGGGATAGCTTTATTTCAAACGACAGTAATCATTCGCACGAAGTCTAGTCAAGAGTTGGGTTGAAAACTTAATTGTAGAATATTTTCTATGCTCTCCTTTCCTCCATCTGGATCCGTGATTTTATACCTTAGATTCTCAAAGGAAAGTAATTTTCCTATGATAAAGACCCTCAGTTTTTAAAACAAATTTACGGTTCTTGCTTTTACGACAAATGTATAATTTTTGGCAGTGCTTTAAACTAATTGAAGAGGACTCTAATTACCACGTTTAAAGTATTATGTATGAATCCAATCTTAACTAGTCGAATGAGGTGCAACGGATAAATAATGCATCGCTAAAATTTAATAAACGTACAAAAGAACATAATCAGTAATTATAAATTTCACACAAAAATACATTCAATAATGCAAATTTATTAAAATATATAATGATACAGGGCGATATAGATATAGATATATATTTACAGTAACAATTAAACTAAATGAATATAAACACATGCTAATTGTGCATCCGTTTCCATGGGTTTAAGTAATGACGTTTCGCGATAGGTTTATTTCAAATAATAGTAAACATTCGCACGAAGTCTAGTCAAGAGTTCGGTTTAAAAATTAATTGCACAATATTTTCTATGCTCTCCTTTCCTCCATCAAGATCCGTGATTTTATACCTTAGATTCTCATACAAAAGAAATTAGAATTTTTCTATGATAAAGACCCTCAGTTTTTAAAACAAATTTGGGGTTATTGCTTTTACGACAAATGTATAATTTTTGGCAGTACTTTAAACTAATTGACTCATATCATCACTTTTAAGATTATGTACCGAATCTCAACTATGCAGAGGAAAAATAATGCGACGCAAAAATAATCACTTTTATAAATGGTACGACGAATGTTAATTTTTGGCATGTATAGACTAATTGGATCCGAATCTTAACTAGTCGCACGAGGTGCAGAGGAAAAATAATGCATCGCAAAATTTAATAAACGTACAAAAGAACATAATCAGTAATTATAAATGTCACACAAAAATACATTCAATAATGCAAATTTATTAAAATAGATAATGATACTGGGGAATATAGATATAGATATATAGTTTACATTGACAATTAACACTAAATGATTATAAACACATGCTAATTGTGCATACGTTTGCATATGTTTAAGTAATGAAGTTTCGGAATAGCTTTATTTCAAAAATATAAATCATCAACACGAAGTCTAGTCAAGATTTGGTTTAAAATTTAATTGTAGAATATTTTCTATGCTCTCCTTTCCTTCATCAGGATCCGTGATTTTATACCTTAGATTCTGATACAAAAGTAATTGTAGAATATTTTCTATGATAAAAATCTATCAATTTTCAAAACTAATTTACGGTTCTTGCTTTTACGACAAATGTATAATTTTTGGCCGTACTTTAAACTAATTGAAGATGACTCATATCATCACTTTTAAGGTATTATGTATGGATCCGAATCTTAACTAGTCGCACGAGGTGCAGAGGAAAAATAATGCATCGCTAAAATTTAATAAACCTACAAAAGAACATAATCAGTAATTATAAATGTCACACAAAAATACATTCAATAATGCAAATTTATTAAAATAGATAATGATACTGGGGAATATAGATATAGATATATGTTTACAGTAACAATTAAACTAATGAATATAAACACATGCTAATTGTGCATACGTTTCATGGGTTTAAGTAATGAAGTTTCGCGATAGGTTTATTTCAAATAATAGTAAACATTCGCACGAAGTCTAGTCAAGAGTTGGGTTGAAAACTTAATTGTACAATATTTTCTATGCTCTCCTTTCCTCCATCTGGATCCGTGATTTTATACCTTAGATTCTCAAAGGAAAGTAATTTTCCTATGATAAAGACCCTCAGTTTTTAAAACAAATTTAGGGTTATTGCTTTTACGACAAATGTATAATTTTTGGCAGTGCTTTAAACTAATTGAAGAGGACTCTAATTACCACGTTTAAAGCATTATGTATGAATCGAATCTTAACTAGTCGAATGAGGTGCAACGGATAAATAATGCATCGCTAAAATTTAATAAACGTACAAAAGAACATAATCAGTAATTATAAATGTCACACAAAAATACATTCAATAATGCAAATTTATTAAAATAGATAATGATACTGGGGATATAGATATAGATATATATTTACAGTAACAATTAAACTAAATGAATATAAACACATGTTAATTGTGCATACGTTTGCATATGTTTAAGTAATGAAGTTTCGGGATAGCTTTATTTCAAAAATATAGATCATCAACACGAAGTCTAGTCAAGATTTGGTTTAAAATTTAATTGTAGAATATTTTCTATGCTCTCCTTTCCTTCATCAGGATCCGTGATTTTATACCTTAGATTCTGATACAAAAGTAATTGTAGAATATTTTCTATGATAAAAATCTATCAATTTTCAAAACTAATTTACGGTTCTTGCTTTTACGACAAATGTATAATTTTTGGCAGTACTTTAAACTAATTGAAGAGGACTCATATCATCACGTTTAAAGTATTATGTATGGATCCGAATCTTAACTAGTCGCACTGAGGTGCAGAGGATAAATAATGCATCGCTAAAATTTAATAAACGTACAAAAGAACATAATCAGTAATTATAAATTTCACACAAAAATACATTCAATAATGCAAATTTATTAAAATATATAATGATACAGGGCGATATAGATATAGATATATATTTACAGTAACAATTAAACTAAATGAATATAAATACATGCTAATTGTGCATCCGTTTTCCATGGGTTTAAGTAATGACGTTTCGCGATAGGTTTATTTCAAATAATAGTAAACATTCGCACGAAGTCTAGTCAAGAGTTGGGTTTAAAAATTAATTGCACAATATTTTCTATGCTCTCCTTTCCTCCATCAAGATCCGTGATTTTATACCTTAGATTCTCATACGAAATTATTTTTCTATTATAAAGACCCTCAGTTTTTAAAACAAATTTGGGGTTATTGCTTTTACGACAAATGTATAATTTTTGGCAGTACTTTAAACTAATCGAAGTTGACTCATATCATCACTTTTAAGGTATTATGTATGGATCCGAATCTTAACTAGTCGCACGAGGTGCAGAGGAAAAATAATGCATCGCTAAAATTCAATAAACGTACAAAAGAACATAATCAGTAATTATAAATGTCACACAAAAATACATTCAATAATGCAAATTTATTAAAATAGATAATCATACTGGGGGATATAGATATAGATATATATTTACAGTAACGATTAAACTAAATGAATATAAACACATGTTAATTGTGCATACGTTTGCATATGTTTAAGTAATGAAGTTTCGGAATAGCTTTATTTCAAAAATATAAATCATCAACACGAAGTCTAGTCAAGATTTGGTTTAAAATTTAATTGTAGAATATTTTCTATGCTCTCCTTTCCTTCATCAGGATCCGTGATTTTATACCTTAGATTCTGATACAAAAGTAATTGTAGAATATTTTCTATGATAAAAATCTATCAATTTTCAAAACTAATTTACGGTTCTTGCTTTTACGACAAATGTATAATTTTTGGCAGTGCTTTAAACTAATTGAAGAGGACTCTAATTACCACGTTTAAAGCATTATGTATGAATCGAATCCTAACTAGTCGCATGAGGTGCAGCGGATAAATAATGCATCGCTAAAATTTAATAAACCTACAAAAGAACATAATCAGTAATTATAAATTTCACACAAAAATACATTCAATAATGCAAATTTATTAAAATATATAATGATACAGGGCGATATAGATATAGATATATATTTACAGTAACAATTAAACTAAATGAATATAAACACATGCTAATTGTGCATACGTTTTCATGGGTTTAAGTAATGAAGTTTCGCGATAGGTTTATTCCAAATAATAGTAAACATTCGCACGAAGTCTAGTCAAGAGTTGGGTTGAAAACTTAATTGTACAATATTTTCTATGCTCTCCTTTCCTCCATCTGGATCCGTGATTTTATACCTTAGATTCTCAAAGGAAAGTAATTTTCCTATGATAACGACCCTCAGTTTTTAAAACAAATTTGGGGTTATTGCTTTTAGGACAAATGTATAATTTTTGGCAGTGCTTTAAACTAATTGAAGAGGACTCTAATTACCACGTTTAAAGCATTATGTCTGAATCGAATCTTAACTAGTCGAATGAGGTGCAACGGATAAATAATGCATCGTTAAAATTTAATAAACGTACAAAAGAACATAATCAGTAATTATAAATTTCACACAAAAATACATTCAATAATGCAAATTTATTAAAATATATAATGATACAGGGCGATATAGATATAGATATATATTTACAGTAACAATTAAACTAAATGAATATAAACACATGCTAATTGTGCATCCGTTTCCATGGGTTTAAGTAATGACGTTTCGCGATAGGTTTATTTCAAATAATAGTAAACATTCGCACGAAGTCTAGTCAAGAGTTCGGTTTAAAAATTAATTGCACAATATTTTCTATGCTCTCCTTTCCTCCATCAAGATCCGTGATTTTATACCTTAGATTCTCATACGAAATTATTTTTCTATTATAAAGACCCTCAGTTTTTAAAACAAATTTGGGGTTATTGCTTTTACGACAAATGTATAATTTTTGGCAGTACTTTAAACTAATCGAAGTTGACTCATATCATCACTTTTAAAGTATTATGTATGGATCCGAATCTCAACTAGTCGCACGAGGTGCAGAGGAAAAATAATGCAACGCAAAAATTTAATAAACGTACAAAAGAACATAATCAGTAATTATAAATGTCACACAAATATAAAAATCTAACAATTTTTAAAACAAATTTACGGTTCTTGCTTTTACGACGAATGTATAATTTTTGGCAGTGCTATAGACTAATTGAAGAGGACTCATATTACCACTTTTGAAATATTATGTATGGATCCGAATCTTAACTAGTCGCACGAGGTGCAGAGGAAAAATAATGCATCGCTAAAATTTAATAAACCTACAAAAGAACATAATCAGTAATTATAAATGTCACACAAAAATACATTCAATAATGCAAATTTATTAAAATAGATAATGATACTGGGGAATATAGATATAGATATATGTTTACAGTAACAATTAAACTAAATGAATATAAACACATGCTAATTGTGCATACGTTTTCATGGGTTTAAGTAATGAAGTTTCGGGATAGCTTTATTTCAAAAATATAGATCATCAACACGAAGTCTAGTCAAGATTTTGTTTAAAATTTAATTGTAGAATATTTTCTATGCTCTCCTTTCCTTCATCAGGATCCGTGATTTTATACCTTAGATTCTGATACAAAAGTAATTGTAGAATATTTTCTATGATAAAAATCTATCAATTTTCAAAACAAATTTACGGTTCTTGCTTTTACGACAAATGTATAATTTTTGGCAGTGCTTTAAACTAATTGAAGAGGACTCTAATTACCACGTTTAAAGCATTATGTATGAATCGAATCTTAACTAGTCGCATGAGGTGCAGCGGATAAATAATGCATCGCTAAAATTGAATAAACGTACAAAAGAACATAATCAGTAATTATAAATGTCACACAAAAACATATTCAATAATGCAAATTTATTAAAATACATAATGACACTGGGGGATATAGATATTGATATATAGTTACATTAACAAATAAACTAAATGAATATAAACACATGCTAATTGTGCATACGTTTCCATGGGTTTAAGTAATGAAGTTTCGCGATAGGTTTATTTCAAATAATAGTAAACATTCGCACGAAGTCTAGTCAAGAGTTGGGTTTAAAAATTAATTGTAGAATATTATCTATTCTCTCCCTTCCTCCATCAGAATCCGTGATTTCATACCTTAGATTCTGATATAAAAGTAATTGTAGAATATTTTCTATGAAAAAAATCTATCAATTTTCAAAACAAATTTACGGTTCTTGCTTTTACGACAAATGTATAATTTTTAGCAGTACTTGAAACTAATTGAAGTTGACTGATATCATCACTTTTAAGGTATTATGTATGGATCCGAACCTTAACTAGTCGCACGAGGAACAGAGGAAAAATAATGCAACGCAAAAATTTAATAAAGGTACAAAAGAACATAATCAGTAATTATAAATGTCACACAAAAACACATTCAATAATGCAAATTTATTAAAATACATAATGATACTGGGGGATATAGATATAAATATATATTTACAGTAACAATTACACTAAATGAATATAAACACATGATAATTGTGCATACGTTTCCTTGGGTTTAAGTAATGAAGTTTCGGGATAGCTTTATTTCAAACAACAGTAATCATTCGCACGAAGTCTACTCAACAGTTGGGCTTAAAAATTAATTGTAGAATATTTTCTATGCTCTCCTTCCCTTCATCAGGAACCATGATTTTAAACCTTAGATTCTCAAAGGAAACTAATTTTCCATGATAAAAATCTATCAATTTTTAAAACAAATTTACGGTTCTTGCTTTTACGACAAATGTATAATTATTGGCAGTATTTTAAACTAATTGAAGAGGACTCATATTACCACTTTTAAAGTATTATGTATGAAACGAATCTTTACTAGTCGCATGAGGTGCAAATGAAAAATAATGCAACGCAAAAATTTAATAAACGTACAAAAGAACATAATCAGTAATTATAAATGTCACACAAAAACACATTCAATAATGCAAATTTATTAAAATACATAATGACACTGGGGGATATAGATATAGATATATAGTTACATTAACAATTAAACTAAATGAATATAAACACATGCTAATTGTGCATACGTTTCCATGGGTTTAAGTAATGAAGTTTCGCGATAGGTTTATTTCAAAAAATAGTAATCATTCGCACAAAGTCTAGTCAAGAGTTGGGTTGAAAACTTAATTGTAGAATATTTTCTATGCTCTCCTTTCCTCCATCAAGATCCGTGATTTTATACCTTAGATTCTCATACGAAATTATTTTTCTATTATAAAGACCCTCATTTTTTAAAACAAATTTGGGGTTATTGCTTTTACGACAAATGTATAATTTTTGGCAGTGCTTTAAACTGATTGAAGAGGACTCTAAGTACCACGTTTAAAGCATTATGTATGAATCGAATCTTAACTAGTCGCATGAGGTGCAGCGGATAAATAATGCATCGCTAAAATTGAATAAACGTACAAAAGAACATAATCAGTAATTATAAATGTCACACAAAAACATATTCAATAATGCAAATTTATTAAAATACATAATGACACTGGGGGATATAGATATTGATATATAGTTACATTAACAAATAAACTAAATGAATATAAACACATGCTAATTGTGCATACGTTTCCATGGGTTTAAGTAATGAAGTTTCGCGATAGGTTTATTTCAAATAATAGTAAACATTCGCACGAAGTCTAGTCAAGAGTTGGGTTTAAAAATTAATTGTAGAATATTATCTATTCTCTCCCTTCCTCCATCAGAATCCGTGATTTCATACCTTAGATTCTGATATAAAAGTAATTGTAGAATATTTTCTATGATAAAAATCTATCAATTTTCAAAACAAATTTACGGTTCTTGCTTTTACGACAAATGTATAATTTTTGGCAGTGCTTTAAACTAATTGAAGAGGACTCTAATTACCACGTTTAAAGCATTATGTATGAATCGAATCTTAACTAGTCGCATGAGGTGCAGCGGATAAATAATGCATCGCTAAAATTGAATAAACGTACAAAAGAACATAATCAGTAATTATAAATGTCACACAAAAACATATTCAATAATGCAAATTTATTAAAATACATAATGACACTGGGGGATATAGATATTGATATATAGTTACATTAACAAATAAACTAAATGAATATAAACACATGCTAATTGTGCATACGTTTCCATGGGTTTAAGTAATGAAGTTTCGCGATAGGTTTATTTCAAATAATAGTAAACATTCGCACGAAGTCTAGTCAAGAGTTGGGTTTAAAAATTAATTGTAGAATATTATCTATTCTCTCCCTTCCTCCATCAGAATCCGTGATTTCATACCTTAGATTCTGATATAAAAGTAATTGTAGAATATTTTCTATGAAAAAATCTATCAATTTTCAAAACAAATTTACGGTTCTTGCTTTTACGACAAATGTATAATTTTTAGCAGTACTTGAAACTAATTGAAGTTGACTGATATCATCACTTTTAAGGTATTATGTATGGATCCGAACCTTAACTAGTCGCACGAGGAACAGAGGAAAAATAATGCAACGCAAAAATTTAATAAAGGTACAAAAGAACATAATCAGTAATTATAAATGTCACACAAAAACACATTCAATAATGCAAATTTATTAAAATACATAATGATACTGGGGGATATAGATATAAATATATATTTACAGTAACAATTACACTAAATGAATATAAACACATGATAATTGTGCATACATTTCCTTGGGTTTAAGTAATGAAGTTTCGGGATAGCTTTATTTCAAACAACAGTAATCATTCGCACGAAGTCTACTCAACAGTTGGGCTTAAAAATTAATTGTAGAATATTTTCTATGCTCTCCTTCCCTTCATCAGGAACCATGATTTTAAACCTTAGATTCTCAAAGGAAACTAATTTTCCATGATAAAAATCTATCAATTTTTAAAACAAATTTACGGTTCTTGCTTTTACGACAAATGTATAATTATTGGCAGTATTTTAAACTAATTGAAGAGGACTCATATTACCACTTTTAAAGTATTATGTATGAAACGAATCTTTACTAGTCGCATGAGGTGCAAATGAAAAATAATGCAACGCAAAAATTTAATAAACGTACAAAAGAACATAATCAGTAATTATAAATGTCACACAAAAACACATTCAATAATGCAAATTTATTAAAATACATAATGACACTGGGGGATATAGATATAGATATATAGTTACATTAACAATTAAACTAAATGAATATAAACACATGCTAATTGTGCATACGTTTCCATGGGTTTAAGTAATGAAGTTTCGCGATAGGTTTATTTCAAAAAATAGTAATCATTCGCACAAAGTCTAGTCAAGAGTTGGGTCGAAAACTTAATTGTAGAATATTTTCTATGCTCTCCTTTCCTCCATCAGGATCCGTGATTTTATACCTTAGATTTTTAAAGGAAACTAATTTTCCATGATAAAAATCTATCAATTTTTAAAACAAATTTACGGTTCTTGCTTTTACGACAAATGTATAATTTTTGGCAGTGCTTTAAACTAATTGAAGAGGACTCTAATTACCACGTTTAAAGCTATTATGTATGAATCGAATCTTAACTAGTCGCATGAGGTGCAGCGGATAAATAATGCATCGCTAAAATTTAATAAACGTACAAAAGAACATAATCAGTAATTATAAATGTCACACAAAAATACATTCAATAATGCAAATTTATTAAAATATATAATGATACTGGGGGATATAGATATAGATATATAGTTACAGTAACAATTAAACTAAATGAATATAAACACATGCTAATTGTGCATACGTTTTCATGGGTTTAAGTAATGAAGTTTCGCGATAGGTTTATTTCAAATAATAGTAACATTCGCACGAAGTCTAGTCAAGAGTTGGGTTTAAAAATTAATTGTAGAATATTTTCTATGCTCTCCTTTCCTCCATCAGGATCCGTGATTTTATACCTTAGATTCTCATACGAAATTAATTTTCTATGATAAAATCTATCAATTTTTAAAACAAATTTACGGTTCTTGCTTTTACGACAAATGTATAATTTTTGGCAGTGCTTTAAACTAATTGAAGAGGACTCTAATTACCACGTTTAAAGCATTATGTATGAATCGAATCTTAACTAGTCGCATGAGGTGCAGCGGATAAATAATGCATCGCTAAAATTGAATAAACGTACAAAAGAACATAATCAGTAATTATAAATGTCACACAAAAATACATTCAATAATGCAAATTTATTAAAATACATAATGACACTGGGGGATATAGATATAGATATATAGTTACATTAACAATTAAACTAAATGAATATAAACACATGCTAATTGTGCATACGTTTCCATGGGTTTAAGTAATGAAGTTTCGCGATAGGTTTATTTCAAATAATAGTAATCATCAACACGAAGTCTAGTCAAGAGTTGGGTTTAAAATTAATTGTAGAATATTTCTATGCTCTCCTTCCTCCATCAGGATCCGTGATTTATACCTTAGATTCTGATATAAAAGTAATTGTAGAATATTTTCTATGATAAAAATCTATCAATTTTAAAACAAATTTACGGGTTCTTGCTTTTACGACAAATGTATAATTTTTGGCAGTACTTGAAACTAATTGAAGTTGACTCATATCATCACTTTTAAGGTATTATGTATGGATCCGAATCTAACTAGTCGCACGAGGTGCAGAGGAAAAATAATGCAACGCAAAAATTTAATAAACGTACAAAAGAACATAATCAGTAATTATAAATGTCACACAAAAATACATTCAATAATGCAAATTTATTAAAATAGATAATGATACTGGGGAATATAGATATAGATATATATTTACAGTAACAATTAAACTAAATGAATATAAACACATGCTAATTGTGCATACGTTTGCATGGGTTTAAGTAATGAAGTTTCGGGATAGCTTTATTTCAAACAACAGTAATCATTCGCACGAAGTCTACTCAACAGTTGGGCTTAAAAATTAATTGTAGAATATTTTCTATGCTCTCCTTCCCTTCATCAGGATCCATGATTTTAAACCTTAGATTCTCAAAGGAAACTAATTTTCCATGATAAAAATCTATCAATTTTTAAAACAAATTTACGGTTCTTGCTTTTACGACAAATGTATAATTATTGGCAGTATTTTAAACTAATTGAAGAGGACTCATATTACCACTTTTAAAGTATTATGTATGAAACGAATCTTTACTAGTCGCATGAGGTGCAAATGAAAAATAATGTTTCGCAAATATTTAATAAACGTAAAAAAGAACATAATCAGTAATTATAAATGTCACACAAAAACACATTCAATATGGCAAATTTATTAAAATAGATAATGATACTGGGGAATATAGATATAGATATATATTTACAGTAACAATTAAACTAAATGAATATAAACACATGCTAATTGTGCATACGTTTCCATGGGTTTAAGTAATGAAGTTTCGCGATAGCTTTATTTCAAAAATAGTAATCATTCGCACGAAGTCTAGTCAAGAGTTGGGTTTAAAAATTAATTGTAGAATATTTTCTATGCTCTCCTTTCCTTCATCAGGATCCGTGATTTTATACCTTAGATTCTGATACAAAGTAATTGTAGAATATTTTCTATGATAAAAATCTATCAATTTTCAAAACAAATTTACGGTTCTTGCTTTTACGACAAATGTATAATTTTTGGCAGTGCTTTAAACTAATTGAAGAGGACTCTAATTACCACGTTTAAAGCATTATGTATGAATCGAATCTTAACTAGTCGCATGAGGTGCAGCGGATAAATAATGCATCGCTAAAATTTAATAAACCTACAAAAGAACATAATCAGTAATTATAAATGTCACACAAAAATACATTCAATAATGCAAATTTATTAAAATAGATAATCATACTGGGGGATATAGATATAGATATATATTTACAGTAACAATTAAACTAAATGAATATAAACACATGTTAATTGTGCATACGTTTGCATATGTTTAAGTAATGAAGTTTCGGGATAGCTTTATTTCAAAAATATAGATCATCAACACGAAGTCTAGTCAAGATTTGGTTTAAAATTTAATTGTAGAATATTTTCTATGCTCTCCTTTCCTTCAATCAGGATCCGTGATTTTATACCTTAGATTCTGATACAAAAGTAATTGTAGAATATTTTCTATGATAAAAATCTATCAATTTTCAAAACTAATTTACGGTTCTTGCTTTTACGACAAATGTATAATTTTTGGCAGTGCTTTAAACTAATTGAAGAGGACTCTAAGTACCACGTTTAAAGCATTATGTATGAATCGAATCTTAACTAGTCGCATGAGGTGCAGTGGATAAATAATGCATCGCTAAAATTTAATAAACCTACAAAAGAACATAATCAGTAATTATAAATGTCACACAAAAATACATTCAATAATGCAAATTTATTAAAATAGATAATCATATTGGGGGATATAGATATAGATATATATTTACAGTAACAATTAAACTAAATGAATATAAACACATGTTAATTGTGCATACGTTTGCATATGTTTAAGTAATGAAGTTTCGGGATAGCTTTATTTCAAACAACAGTAATCATTCGCACGAAGTCTACTCAACAGTTGGGCTTAAAAATTAATTGTAGAATATTTTCTATGCTCTCCTTCCCTTCGTCAGGATCCATGATTTTAAACCTTAGATTCTCAAAGGAAACTAATTTTCCATGATAAAAATCTATCAATTTTTAAAACAAATTTACGGTTCTTGCTTTTACGACAAATGTATAATTATTGGCAGTATTTTAAACTAATTGAAGAGGACTCATATTACCACTTTTAAAGTATTATGTATGAAACGAATCTTTACTAGTCGCATGAGGTGCAAATGAAAAATAATGCAACGCAAAAATTTAATAAACGTACAAATGAAACATAATCAGTAATTATAAATGTCACACAAAAACACATTCAATAATGCAAATTTATTAAAATACATAATGATACAGGGCGATATAGATATAGATATATATTTTCAGTAACAATTAAACTAAATGAATATAAACACATGCTAATTATGCATCCGTTTCCATGGGTTTAAGTAATGACGTTTCGCGATAGGTTTATTTCAAATAATAGTAAACATTCGCACGAAGTCTAGTCAAGAGTTGGGTTTAAAAATTAATTGCACAATATTTTCTACGCTCTCCTTTCCTCCATCAAGATCCGTGATTTTATACCTTAGATTCTCATACGAAATTATTTTTCTATTATAAAGACCCTCAGTTTTTAAAACAAATTTGGGGTTATTGCTTTTACGACAAATGTATAATTTTTGGCAGTACTTTAAAGTAATTGAAGATGACGCATATTACCACTTTTAAAGTATTATGTATGGATCCGAATCTTTTCAACTTAGTCGCACGAGGTGCAAGAGGAAAAATAATGCATCGCTAAAATTAATAACGTACCCCCCCAAAAGAAATAATCAGAATATACAATGTCACACAAATATAAAAATATAACAATTTTAAAACAAATTAGGGGCATTTCGAGAATTAAAATTTTGAAGTGCTATGCATACTGAAGAGGATATACTTTTGATATATGAAGATAAATATGCAGAGGTGCAGGGAAAAATAATGCACGCAAAAAATAATAAACTACAAAAACATAATCAGTAATAATGTCACAAAAAACATTCAATAATGCAATTTATTAAAATAGATATTGGGGGATTGATATAGATATATGTTTACAGTAACAATTAAATAAATGAAATAAAACACATGTTAATGTGCATACGTTTGCATATGTCTAAGTAATGAAGTTCGCGAAATAGCTTTATTTCAAAAATATAAATCATCAACACGAAGTCTAGTCAAGATTTGGTTTAAAATTTAATTGTAGAATATTTTCTATGCTCTCCTTTCCTTCATCAGGATCCGTGATTTTATACCTTAGATTCTGATACAAAAGTAATTGTAGAATATTTTCTATGATAAAAATCTATCAATTTTCAAAACTAATTTACGGTTCTTGCTTTTACGACAAATGTATAATTTTTGGCAGTGCTTTAAACTAATTGAAGAGGACTCATATCATCACTTTGAAGGTATTATGTATGGATCCGAATCTTAACTAGTCGCACGAGGTGCAGAGGAAAAATAATGCATCGCTAAAATTTAATAAACCTACAAAAGAACATAATCAGTAATTATAAATGTCACACAAAAATACATTCAATAATGCAAATTTATTAAAATAGATAATGATACTGGGAAATATAGATATAGATATATAGTTACATTGACAATTAAACTAAAAGAATATAAACACATGCTAATTGTGCATACGTTTGCATATGTTTAAGTAATGAAGTTTCGGGATAGCTTTATTTCAAAAATATAGATCATCAACACGAAGTCTAATCAAGATTTTGTTTAAAATTTAATTGTAGAATATTTTCTATGCTCTCCTTTCCTCCATCAGGATCCGTGATTTTATACCTTAGATTCTCAAAGGAAACTAATTTTCCATGATAAAAATCTATCAATTTTTAAAACAAATTTACGGTTCTGGCTTTTAGGACAAATGTATAATTTTTGGCAGTGCTTTAAACTAATTGAAGAGGACTCTAATTACCACGTTTAAAGCATTATGTATGAATCGAATCTTAACTAGTCGCATGAGGTGCAGTGGATAAATAATGCATCGCTAAAATTTAATAAACCTACAAAAGAACATAATCAGTAATTATAAATGTCACACAAAAATACATTCAATAATGCAAATTTATTAAAATAGATAATCATACTGGGGGATATAGATATAGATATATATTTACAGTAACAATTAAACTAAATGAATATAATCACATGTTAATTGTGCATACGTTTGCATATGTTTAAGTAATGAAGTTTCGGGATAGCTTTATTTCAAAAATATAGATCATCAACACGAAGTCTAGTCAAGATTTGGTTTAAAATTTAATTGTAGAATATTTTCTATGCTCTCCTTTCCTTCAACAGGATCCGTGATTTTATACCTTAGATTCTGATACAAAAGTAATTGTAGAACATTTTCTATGATAAAAATCTATCAATTTTCAAAACTAATTTACGGTTCTTGCTTTTACGACAAATGTATAATTTTTGGCAGTGCTTTAAACTAATTGAAGAGGACTCTAAGTACCACGTTTAAAGCATTATGTATGAATCGAATCTTAACTAGTCGCATGAGGTGCAGTGGATAAATAATGCATCGCTAAAATTTAATAAACCTACAAAAGAACATAATCAGTAATTATAAATGTCACACAAAAATACATTCAATAATGCAAATTTATTAAAATAGATAATCATACTGGGGGATATAGATATAGATATATATTTACAGTAACAATTAAACTAAATGAATATAAACACATGTTAATTGTGCATACGTTTGCATATGTTTAAGTAATGAAGTTTCGGGATAGCTTTATTTCAAAAATATAGATCATCAACACGAAGTCTAGTCAAGATTTGGTTTAAAATTTAATTGTAGAATATTTTCTATGCTCTCCTTTCCTTCATCAGGATCCGTGATTTTATACCTTAGATTCTGATACAAAAGTAATTGTAGAATATTTTCTATGATAAAAATCTATCAATTTTCAAAACAAATTTACGGTTCTTGCTTTTACGACAAATGTATAATTTTTGGCAGTGCTTTAAACTAATTGAAGAGGACTCTAAGTACCACGTTTAAAGCATTATGTATGAATCGAATCTTAACTAGTCGCATGAGGTGCAGTGGATAAATAATGCATCGCTAAAATTTAATAAACCTACAAAAGAACATAATCAGTAATTATAAATGTCACACAAAAATACATTCAATAATGCAAATTTATTAAAATAGATAATCATATTGGGGGATATAGATATAGATATATATTTACAGTAACAATTAAACTAAATGAATATAAACACATGTTAATTGTGCATACGTTTGCATATGTTTAAGTAATGAAGTTTCGGGATAGCTTTATTTCAAACAACAGTAATCATTCGCACGAAGTCTACTCAACAGTTGGGCTTAAAAATTAATTGTAGAATATTTTCTATGCTCTCCTTCCCTTCGTCAGGATCCATGATTTTAAACCTTAGATTCTCAAAGGAAACTAATTTTCCATGATAAAAATCTATCAATTTTTAAAACAAATTTACGGTTCTTGCTTTTACGACAAATGTATAATTATTGGCAGTATTTTAAACTAATTGAAGAGGACTCATATTACCACTTTTAAAGTATTATGTATGAAACGAATCTTTACTAGTCGCATGAGGTGCAAATGAAAAATAATGCAACGCAAAAATTTAATAAACGTACAAATGAAAACATAATCAGTAATTATAAATGTCACACAAAAACACATTCAATAATGCAAATTTATTAAAATACATAATGATACAGGGCGATATAGATATAGATATATATTTTCAGTAACAATTAAACTAAATGAATATAAACACATGCTAATTATGCATCCGTTTCCATGGGTTTAAGTAATGACGTTTCGCGATAGGTTTATTTCAAATAATAGTAAACATTCGCACGAAGTCTAGTCAAGAGTTGGGTTTAAAAATTAATTGCACAATATTTTCTACGCTCTCCTTTCCTCCATCAAGATCCGTGATTTTATACCTTAGATTCTCATACGAAATTATTTTTCTATTATAAAGACCCTCAGTTTTTAAAACAAATTTGGGGTTATTGCTTTTACGACAAATGTATAATTTTTGGCAGTACTTTAAAGTAATTGAAGAGGACGCATATTACCACTTTTAAAGTATTATGTATGGATCCAATCATAACTAGTCGCACGAGGTGCAGAGGAAAAATAATGCATCGCTAAAATTTAATAAACGTACAAAAGAACATAATCAGTAATTATAAATGTCACACAAATATAAAAATCTAACAATTTTTAAAACAAATTTAGGGTTCTTTGCTTTTACGACGAATGTATAATTTTTGGCAGTGCTATAGACTAATTGAAGAGGACTCATATTACCACTTTTGAAATATTATGTATGAATCGAATCTTAACTAGTCGCATGAGGTGCAGAGGAAAAATAATGCAACGCAAAAATTAATAAACGTACAAAAGAACATAATCAGTAATTATAAATGTCACACAAAAATACATTCAATAATGCAAATTTATTAAAATAGATACTCATACTGGGGGATATAGATATAGATATATGTTTTACATAAC
>JACCIE010000279.1:0-29716 GCA_018906755.1 Sycophaga agraensis
CGCATATATATTTATTTGTGTATTTGACCGAAGTCACTTGCGTAATCGATATTCAATCGATTCGCTACATTTCTCCCCCTTTTTTGCGATTGCACACAAAGAGCAAAAAGAAAGAAAGTTCGATTTATAAACACTTTCCGGAGATGGAAAGGGCACGCTTTAACCGATTTACAAACAAGTTGACAAGATTGAACGATATAGAAGATCGAATGTACATAAATTAAAAATAAATGAGGCGCCACGCATTACAATTAGATTTTTCTTTTGTTTAGGTATTATTGGCTTTATTTTTATTTACATTATTATTCTTAATATAAAGTATATTTACTTATTCGCCGATCTAAGTTAAGATGTATTTACACTTACTTTTAATTTACTTTACATTTACTACCTAATGTAGTACTTTCGAAGGTTTGCACGATTATATGTGCCTACTTCTTTGTCATTTCTATTGTGGTCAACGAGTAAAAATGCATTCTCTCCAATGCATCTAGAGATTTTATACGGACCCTCGAACAAGTGAAAGAATTTTTTCGTAACTTTGTCTAGTGCATTCGACAAATGTCGCACTCTCAACATTACCAGATCGTTGACTTTTAAAGTTACCGTGGAAAAGCTTTTGTTTTTCGTACGACTTTCAAAGCTCTTTAATATGTTGTTTTTCGCGAATATTATCATCTGTTTGTGATTGATTCTGTCTATAGTTTCAGGAAAATTTATTTTTATTTATTATTTCTTTTGTTTTCTTACCGAAATGTAATTCGATTGGTGTGCACTTTGTGCTAGTATGAGTTGTGATGTTCAAAAGTTCTTCTATTTTGTTTACATAATTGATCCAACTTGTGTGCTTTAGGTTACAATAGGTCCTAAATAGCCGTCCTATTTCCCTCATTACGCGTTCCGTAGGATTAGATTGCGGGTGACGAATTGAACTGTAGATTACTTTTATCCCTTCGAGTTCTAAGCGATTTTTCCACTTTATTGCAGTGAATTGAGTACCGTTGTCACTTAGAATTCGCTTGGGCTTACCGCATTGAGGAATATAGTCTTCTAATATTTTCTTTAAGGACATATACGTTGTAGCTTTTTTCATAGCGTATAATCGGACGTATTTTGAGAACGCGTCTAAAACAACGAATATGTACTGCGCTCCCCCTCGAGCGCGAGGGAGGGGACCATAGAAATCAACTGTTACCAAATCGTTTGGTTTCTCAGACTGAACTAATTTATATTGGCCCTCCATCGTGATCGACAAATATTTGACGCGTTGACATACGTCGCAGGTTTTAACAAACGTTTTAATATCCTTACGCATGCCTTTCCAGTAATAATAGTTGTTTATATAATGGTACGTTTTATATGCTCCTGGGTGACCGAGTTTTAAATGGGCAAATTGCATTAGTTCTAATGCTATTTCTGTAGGGATAAACAATCCTCCAATTACTATTATTATTCATTTATTAAAATATTATACCATTGTGCACTTTAAAATTATCTATATTTTTATTTTTTGTTAAATCTAATATTTTATTAATATTAGGATCTGATTTTTGTTTCTCCGATAGCCCTTTAATAATCGATCCTAAAGAAGGATCCTTATTTTTTAACGAGCTAATGAATAAAGATAAGTCCGTATTGGAGTTATTTTTAAGATCAAAAATTTGTTTATGTAAAGATGAAATTAGAAGACTTTCATTGTTTTTGTTCGCGAAATTTGCTGTCCGGGTTCCGGCTAAGGAAATCTGCTATTATATTATCTTTACCGCTGTGATATGTAATTGAAAAGGAATACTGTTGTAGGAGCAAACACCATCGAATTAATCGAGCGTTATGGTATATTGTGGAATTTAAGAATGTTAGGCCTTTGTGATCGGTCACTATTTCAAAGTGCCGGCCTATTAGGTGTTCCCTAAATTTAGAAATACTGTAGACTATCGCGAGCAACTCCTTTTCTGTTGTTGTGTACTTCGATTCACACGCTGTCAAGCATCTACTCGCGACAGAAATGAGCCTTTTGTTATCGTCTTCATCCGTCTGATATAAAACGCCGCCGATTCCGAGATCACTCGCATCAGTTTGCACTTTAAATGTTTTACCGGGATGACATGGGTGCAAGGCAAACTGTTCGACAAAAAATTATTCTTGAGAGCGCGAAACGCTTCAGAGTGAATATCACTCCACTTCCACGGTACATTTTGTTTAAGCAAGTCGCGCAAAGGCGAAATGAAATTATTATGTTGTATACTAAATTTTCTATAATAATTACAGACTCCAAGAAACTGCTGAAGCTGTTTTTGATTCTTCGGTTCTTCGAAATTAATTATAGTTTTTAATTTATCCGGATTAGGTACGATGCCTTTATCGGACAGAATGAAACCTAAATATAGTACAGAGTCCTGAAAGAATTTGCATTTGTCAAAACGGATAGTAAAATTGAATTTTGATAATTTTCCGAATACGATCTGCAAAACTTTAAGGTGCCGATCGAACGTATTTGTCGCGACTACCGTATCGTCTATATACGTCGAGATTTCACTGTGTAAATCATAACACGCAGTCTTATTATCATGAGATTCATTACGTAATATCCTTGAATTTATTTTCTCATGCTGGAATGTTTGGCTCTCGAGAGCTAATTTTAGCGCGCGGATAAACGCGCTACCTGCATTTTTTAAGCCAAATGGAACCCTAGTAAATTGATATACGGTGGTATCAAATAAAAAAGCAGTTAATGGCCGAGACTCTGGATGAAGCGGGACTTGCCAATATCCATGTGTGAGGTCTATCTTAGTGAAAAACTTTGCGCCATGAAACTTTTGCACTAAGTCAAAATAATCGGTGGCGATTCCGAATCGTCCTCGACATATTGATTAAGAAGTCGCGCGTCTAAGCACACTCTTACAGAGCCATTACTCTTTTTTACGATCCGTAATGGATTACAATAAGGGCTGCAGGCCTTTTCTATCACGCCTGTCTCAAGCATCTCTCGTATCGCGTCGCGTACTGACTCACGTAATGCATATGGGACGGGATAAGTCCTGCGAATACTTGGATTGGATTTTGTCAAACGGATTCTGTGTACGTACCCTTTGGCACAACCGGGTTTTGTTGAAAATAATTCCTTATATCGTTCGAACATTTGTACGACTTTTTCTTTTTGCAATTCGCTTAATGCCGTTAGTCGAAACGCGGCCTCACGAAACATCTCGGATAAATCCGTATTTTGGCTCGAAAGATTTTTTGCACTTTGATCGCTATTATGCACGATATTATCATTAGTCACCTCGCTGGTGATTTCATTAACAAGTAAATTGGCCATTTCGCCATAATTAGGCGCTCCATCGCGATTAATCGTATTTTGTTTTTTCTCGTTTATTATCTTATTTTCACGATTTTGCTCTATAGCATTTTTTTCATAATTCGCATTATTTATTTGCTTTTCATCATTAATATCCTTAGCGTCACACGAATAATTAGGTAACATTTCATCGAAACGGATAACATATATGTGCATATTTTCCTTATCTTTAGCCGAAACAATTCTATCCAAGACGCCTCGCTCGAACAACACAAGCTCTTGCGGGATCTTTATTCCTTCAAGTACGATTGATCTATTCGAATAATTAATGACAGTACCGTGGTGTAAGTGCCAATCGTTTCCGAGAATTATTTCACTCGAAAGGTACGGCACTACGAGGAATGTATGAGAATATTTGAAACCGTTGATATCAAAATCTAGATATATTTGCTTCTTAATAGAAGTAGATTTCTTTCCAATCGCGGTTGATACGCTTATATTAGTTACGGGTAATTCTGGTATACTTTTTATTTGCCTTAAATTATTATAAAAATTTTCTGAAAGTGCTGAAATTTGACTACCGGTGTCAATTAAGCACCATGCATGTAAATGTGCAATATTTGCACTTATATGAGGTGACTGAGGAATTTTCACGATCTCATTTTCATTTTGGTCCTTTGTTATCTCTATACCTTTAGAGAGTGTATCAATAAGGTCATCGTTATGGCGACACGCCGGCGGACCGAAATTCAGCGTGCCTACGCTCAGTTTAAATTGCTCGCGTTAGAAGTACCCGCGGCAATATTTTGATTATTTGCGTAAGTGCTCGGTCTCGCGCAATTAGACGAGGGACATTGCAAATCTATGGACGGCTGTCCTGTATTGTTTTGATTTATTTGTAGTGTATTTACGGGCTGTCGCAAGGGGTTTGGATTATTTACCAAGTGCGCGCTTGCTGATGTATTTTGATTTAGCTGGTAGAGATTTTCGGGCGCGATCGTATCATTCGCGTAATACTGTTGCGATACAGCGTTTTGATTATAAGACGCGGGATGCGGTATTGTATTGTATCGATAAGTGTTTGGATTTACGTTTTCATAAGAATTGCGATAGTGTACGGGACGTCTATTATAATAACTGTCTCTGGAATTATCGTAATTTCGATAATTTCGTATTTGCATCTGTCGCATGCGCGGATTTTGCATATTAGGGCGATAGTAGTTATTATTATTAGGATTAAATCTTTTAGGTTCGTTTTCGCTCTTTTTTTTGTTTTATTACGTCTAGGTGAGCAAGGGTTTGACCGATCAAATTTATTTCATTATAGTTGATCGTCGACAACGTTTGTTGCGTCCATTCTGGGAGTTGTTGGATAATAATAAAATTTTTTTCATATGTCGTTATTTTAGGACGTAAATAAATTGATTCTTTCAATTGCTTATAATAATAATTTTGTAAACTTCCTTCCTGTTCCGTATATTTTTTATTAGACCAATTATTCTTTGTTTTAACCTGAATTGGAATGCTATAAAACTCGTCGCAAAACAGTTTACTAAAGTGGAGATAACTATTAAAAGGGCCTTGCAAATCATACCATAATCGAGCTTTTCCATCTAGCATCAGTTCAATTAAAACTATTTTTCGTTCCTCGTTAACATCTTTAATTTTAAAAAATTTATCCACTTGTTCAAGGAATTCTAGCGGGTTTAATAAATTTTCGTCGCGAAATTTAGGCATCTTAATATCTAAATTATTTGATTGTAGATTACTTACAATCGTGCAAAAGTCCGTTACATTTTTTCGCGTATATTGTTGACTGGACGTTTGCGCTTCATTTGGCGCTGAAGACAGTTGACTTTGTGTGCGTCGATATTGCTCAAGCTCCCCCTGTTGCTCTGCGATACGGGTTCGCAGATTTTCTATCTCGATACGTTGGCTTTGCATTTCCTCAGCCATTTCTTCGGTGTTGTCAGAAGTAGTAGTTCTGCTGTTGTCCGGCGGAATCAACATTTTTTTCTTAGTGGTCCTGATGATTTTATTTGTATTACTAGAAGGTATATTTTTAACTATTGATTTAACGGTTCTCCCTGAACGAGTTACATAAAATTCCGATTTATCTTCCATGCATTATCAAAGGGAAAGTTTCTAGAAAAATATTTTTTTTTTTTTTTTTTTCTATGCCACTATCGTCGGGCACCAATGTGTTGATTTTGCCTAGCGTTAACTCTTTGTCTATATTCGGCAGGGAGAATCACGGAAATAATATTCTTCGGGAATTGATGTTTATAAAATATGTTTATTTCGCTTATTCACACTATATGGCATTACATCGGACGCGATCATCGATTAAGCGTGCGCTTCCGATTTCCTCATATTATATGACAATGCGCGACGTCGCGAAACACTGATTTGTCCTACGCACGGGCGTTAGAGCGCGAAAGGAAAGTAGCAAACGTATTTGGGGGCGAAATGAGCGGGCGCGTGGTTGTAAGCGTTCGCACTTATCTTGTGTTATATATTTCGTCCGGCGTTGGCTCAATCCCGATCGGGCGAGGCGTTGGTACGACGGGGAGGCGTCCTTTTCGAGACGATGCTGATCTCAGGACTCTCAGCCTCGTGGTAGTGAAGTCGCCCTGCTGCAGTTGGCTTCAGGCTCATTAGCGTTGCTCGTAGGCGAAGCGCAGCGGATGAGGAGTCGACTTATATGCTGTAGTCGGCTAGTCCTGGTCCGTCGAGGCCCCGATCGAGAGAGAGCGATCTTCGCGGCATATTTGCCTTATATCGCTCGTGCCGTCTTACTCAGATATTAGGAGGGGCGATTTGGGCGTGGCCCGCATATATATTTATTTGTATATTTGACCGAAGTCACTTGCGTAATCGATATTCAATCGATTCGCTACACGCTGCACCTCATGCGACTAGTTAAGATTCGATTCATACATAATACTTTAAAAGTGGTAATTAGAGTCCTCTTCAATTAGTTTAAAGCACTGCCAAAAATTATACATTTGTCGTAAAAGCAAGAACCGTAAATTTGTTTTGAAAATTGATAGATTTTAATCATAGAAAATATTCTACAATTACTTTTATAACAGAATCTAAGGTATAAAATCACGGATCCTGATGAAGGAAAGGAGAGCATAGAAAATATTCTGCAATTAATTTTTAAACCCAACTGTTGACTAGACTTCGTGCGAACGATTACTATTATTTGAAATAAAGCTATCGCGAAACTTCATTACTTAAACCTATGGAAACATATGCACAATTAGCATGTGTTTATATTCATTTAGTTTAATTGTCAATGTAACTATATATCTATATCTATATATATATATTTCCCCGTATCATTATCGATTTTAATAAATTTGCATTATTGAATGTATTTTTGTGCCACATTTATAATCACTGATTATGTTCTTTTGTACGATTATTGAATTTTTGCGATGCATTATTTTTCCGCTGCACCTCATTCGACTAGTTAAGATTTGATTCATACATAATACTTTAAAAGTGATAATATGCGTCCTCTTCAATTAGTTTAAAGCACTGCCAAAAATTATACATTTGTCGTAAAAGCAAGAACCGTAAATTTGTTTTGAAAATTGATTGATTTTAATCATAGAATATTACTTTCGTACGAGAATCTCAGGTATAAGATGATAGATCCTGATGGAGGAAAGGAGAGCATAGAAAATATTTTACAATTAATTTTTAAACCCAACTCTTGACTAGACTTCGTGCGAATGATTACTATTATTTGAAATAAAGCTATCGCGAAACTTCATTACTTAAACCTATGGAAACATATGCACAATTAGCATGTGTTTATATTCATTTAGTTTAATTGTTAATGTAAATATATATCTATATATATATATATATATTTCCCCGTATCATTATCGATTTTAATAAATTTGCATTATTGAATGTATTTTTGTGTCACATTTATAATCACTGATTATGTTCTTTTGTACGATTATTGAATTTTTGCGATGCATTATTTTTCCGCTGCACCTCATTCGACTAGTTAAGATTTGATTCATACATAATACTTTAAAAGTGATAATATGCGTCCTCTTCAATTAGTTTAAAGCACTGCCAAAAATTATACATTTGTCGTAAAAGCAAGAACCGTAAATTTGTTTTGAAAATTGATAGATTTTAATCATAGAAAATATTCTACAATTACTTTTATAACAGAATCTAAGGTATAAAATCACGGATCCTGATGAAGGAAAGGAGAGCATAGAAAATATTCTGCAATTAATTTTTAAACCCAACTGTTGACTAGACTTCGTGCGAACGATTACTATTATTTGAAATAAAGCTATCGCGAAACTTCATTACTTAAACCTATGGAAACATATGCACAATTAGCATGTGTTTATATTCATTTAGTTTAATTGTCAATGTAACTATATATCTATATCTATATATATATATTTCCCCGTATCATTATCGATTTTAATAAATTTGCATTATTGAATGTATTTTTGTGCCACATTTATAATCACTGATTATGTTCTTTTGTACGATTATTGAATTTTTGCGATGCATTATTTTTCCGCTGCACCTCATTCGACTAGTTAAGATTTGATTCATACATAATACTTTAAAAGTGATAATATGCGTCCTCTTCAATTAGTTTAAAGCACTGCCAAAAATTATACATTTGTCGTAAAAGCAAGAACCGTAAATTTGTTTTGAAAATTGATTGATTTTAATCATAGAAATATTACATTACTTTTATACGAGAATCTAAGGTATAAAGATCACGGATCCTGATGGAGGAAAGGAGAGCATAGAAAATATTCTGCAATTAATTTTTAAACCCAACTGTTGACTAGACTTCGTGCGAACGATTACTATTATTTGAAATAAAGCTATCGCGAAACTTCATTACTTAAACCTATGGAAACAGTATGCACAATTAGCATGTGTTTATATTCATTTAGTTTAATTGTTAATGTAAATATATATCTATATATATATATATATATTTCCCCGTATCATTATCGATTTTAATAAATTTGCATTATTGAATGTATTTTTGTGTCACATTTATAATCACTGATTATGTTCTTTTGTACGATTATTGAATTTTTGCGATGCATTATTTTTCCGCTGCACCTCATTCGACTAGTTAAGATTTGATTCATACATAATACTTTAAAAGTGATAATATGCGTCCTCTTCAATTAGTTTAAAGCACTGCCAAAAATTATACATTTGTCGTAAAAGCAAGAACCGTAAATTTGTTTTGAAAATTGATTAGATTTTAATCATAGAAAATATTCTACAATTACTTTATAACAGAATCTAAGGTATAAAATCACGGATCCTGATGAAGGAAAGGAGAGCATAGAAAATATTCTGCAATTAATTTTTAAACCCAACTGTTGACTAGACTTCGTGCGAACGATTACTATTATTTGAAATAAAGCTATCGCGAAACTTCATTACTTAAACCTATGGAAACATATGCACAATTAGCATGTGTTTATATTCATTTAGTTTAATTGTCAATGTAAATATATATCTATATATATATATATATATTTCCCCGTATCATTATCGATTTTAATAAATTTGCATTATTGAATGTATTTTTGTGTCACATTTATAATCACTGATTATGTTCTTTTGTACGATTATTGAATTTTTGCGATGCATTATTTTTCCGCTGCACCTCATTCGACTAGTTAAGATTTGATTCATACATAATACTTTAAAAGTGATAATATGCGTCCTCTTCAATTAGTTTAAAGCACTGCCAAAAATTATACATTTGTCGTAAAAGCAAGAACCGTAAATTTGTTTTGAAAATTGATTGATTTTAATCATAGAAAATATTCTACAATTACTTTATAACAGAATCTAAGGTATAAAATCACGGATCCTGATGAAGGAAAGGAGAGCATAGAAAATATTCTGCAATTAATTTTTAAACCCAACTGTTGACTAGACTTCGTGCGAACGATTACTATTATTTGAAATAAAGCTATCGCGAAACTTCATTACTTAAACCTATGGAAACATATGCACAATTAGCATGTGTTTATATTCATTTAGTTTAATTGTCAATGTAAATATATATCTATATATATATATATATTTCCCCGTATCATTATCGATTTTAATAAATTTGCATTATTGAATGTATTTTTGTGTCACATTTATAATCACTGATTATGTTCTTTTGTACGATTATTGAATTTTTGCGATGCATTATTTTTCCGCTGCACCTCATTCGACTAGTTAAGATTTGATTCATACATAATACTTTAAAAGTGATAATATGCGTCCTCTTCAATTAGTTTAAAGCACTGCCAAAAATTATACATTTGTCGTAAAAGCAAGAACCGTAAATTTGTTTTGAAAATTGATTGATTTTAATCATAGAAATATTACTTTCGTACGAGAATCTCAGGTATAAGATGATAGATCCTGATGAGGAAAGGAGAGCATAGAAAATATTCTGACAATTAATTTTTAAACCCAACTGTTGACTAGACTTCGTGCGAACGATTACTATTATTTGAAATAAAGCTATCGCGAAACTTCATTACTTAAACCTATGGAAACATATGCACAATTAGCATGTGTTTATATTCATTTAGTTTAATTGTAATGTAAATATATATCTATATATATATATATATTTCCCCGTATCATTATCGATTTTAATAAATTTGCATTATTGAATGTATTTTTGTGTCACATTTATAATCACTGATTATGTTCTTTTGTACGATTATTGAATTTTTGCGATGCATTATTTTTCCGCTGCACCTCATTCGACTAGTTAAGATTTGATTCATACATAATACTTTAAAAGTGATAATATGCGTCCTCTTCAATTAGTTTAAAGCACTGCCAAAAATTATACATTTGTCGTAAAAGCAAGAACCGTAAATTTGTTTTGAAAATTGATTGATTTTAATCATAGAAATATTACTTTCGTACGAGAATCTCAGGTATAAGATGATAGATCCTGATGGAGGAAAGGAGAGCATAGAAAATATTTTACAATTAATTTTTAAACCCAACTCTTGACTAGACTTCGTGCGAACGATTACTATTATTTGAAATAAAGCTATCGCGAAACTTCATTACTTAAACCCTATGGAAACAGTATGCACAATTAGCATGTGTTTATATTCATTTAGTTTAATTGTAATGTAAATATATATCTATATATATATATATATATTTCCCCGTATCATTATCGATTTTAATAAATTTGCATTATTGAATGTATTTTTGTGTCACATTTATAATCACTGATTATGTTCTTTTGTACGATTATTGAATTTTTGCGATGCATTATTTTTCCGCTGCACCTCATTCGACTAGTTAAGATTTGATTCATACATAATACTTTAAAAGTGATAATATGCGTCCTCTTCAATTAGTTTAAAGCACTGCCAAAAATTATACATTTGTCGTAAAAGCAAGAACCGTAAATTTGTTTTGAAAATTGATTGATTTTAATCATAGAAAATTACTTTCGTACGAGAATCTCAGGTATAAGATGATAGATCCTGATGGAGGAAAGGAGAGCATAGAAAATATTTTACAATTAATTTTTAAACCCAACTCTTGACTAGACTTCGTGCGAACGATTACTATTATTTGAAATAAAGCTATCGCGAAACTTCATTACTTAAACCCATGGAAACGTATGCACAATTAGCATGTGTTTATATTCATTTAGTTTAATTGTAATGTAAATATATATCTATATATATATATATATTTCCCCGTATCATTATCGATTTTAATAAATTTGCATTATTGAATGTATTTTTGTGTCACATTTATAATCACTGATTATGTTCTTTTGTACGATTATTGAATTTTTGCGATGCATTATTTTTCCGCTGCACCTCATTCGACTAGTTAAGATTTGATTCATACATAATACTTTAAAAGTGATAATATGCGTCCTCTTCAATTAGTTTAAAGCACTGCCAAAAATTATACATTTGTCGTAAAAGCAAGAACCGTAAATTTGTTTTGAAAATTGATTAGATTTTAATCATAGAAAATATTCTACAATTACTTTATAACAGAATCTAAGGTATAAAATCACGGATCCTGATGAAGGAAAGGAGAGCATAGAAAATATTCTGCAATTAATTTTTAAACCCAACTGTTGACTAGACTTCGTGCGAACGATTACTATTATTTGAAATAAAGCTATCGCGAAACTTCATTACTTAAACCTATGGAAACATATGCACAATTAGCATGTGTTTATATTCATTTAGTTTAATTGTAATGTAAATATATATCTATATATATATATATATTTCCCCGTATCATTATCGATTTTAATAAATTTGCATTATTGAATGTATTTTTGTGTCACATTTATAATCACTGATTATGTTCTTTTGTACGATTATTGAATTTTTGCGATGCATTATTTTTCCGCTGCACCTCATTCGACTAGTTAAGATTTGATTCATACATAATACTTTAAAAGTGATAATATGCGTCCTCTTCAATTAGTTTAAAGCACTGCCAAAAATTATACATTTGTCGTAAAAGCAAGAACCGTAAATTTGTTTTGAAAATTGATTGATTTTAATCATAGAAATATTCTACATTACTTTTATACGAGAATCTAAGGTATAAAGATCACGGATCCTGATGGAGGAAAGGAGAGCATAGAAAATATTCTGACAATTAATTTTTAAACCCAACTGTTGACTAGACTTCGTGCGAACGATTACTATTATTTGAAATAAAGCTATCGCGAAACTTCATTACTTAAACCCATGGAAACAGTATGCACAATTAAGCATGTGTTTATATTCATTTAGTTTAATTGTTAATGTAAATATATATCTATATATATATATATATTTCCCCGTATCATTATCGATTTTAATAAATTTGCATTATTGAATGTATTTTTGTGTCACATTTATAATCACTGATTATGTTCTTTTGTACGATTATTGAATTTTTGCGATGCATTATTTTTCCGCTGCACCTCATTCGACTAGTTAAGATTTGATTCATACATAATACTTTAAAAGTGATAATATGCGTCCTCTTCAATTAGTTTAAAGCACTGCCAAAAATTATACATTTGTCGTAAAAGCAAGAACCGTAAATTTGTTTTGAAAATTGATTGATTTTAATCATAGAAAATATTCTACAATTACTTTATAACAGAATCTAAGGTATAAAGATCACGGATCCTGATGAAGGAAAGGAGAGCATAGAAAATATTCTGCAATTAATTTTTAAACCCAACTGTTGACTAGACTTCGTGCGAACGATTACTATTATTTGAAATAAAGCTATCGCGAAACTTCATTACTTAAACCTATGGAAACAGTATGCACAATTAGCATGTGTTTATATTCATTTAGTTTAATTGTAATGTAAATATATATCTATATATATATATATATATTTCCCCGTATCATTATCGATTTTAATAAATTTGCATTATTGAATGTATTTTTGTGTCACATTTATAATCACTGATTATGTTCTTTTGTACGATTATTGAATTTTTGCGATGCATTATTTTTCCGCTGCACCTCATTCGACTAGTTAAGATTTGATTCATACATAATACTTTAAAAGTGATAATATGCGTCCTCTTCAATTAGTTTAAAGCACTGCCAAAAATTATACATTTGTCGTAAAAGCAAGAACCGTAAATTTGTTTTGAAAATTGATTGATTTTAATCATAGAAATATTACTTTCGTACGAGAATCTCAGGTATAAGATGATACGGATCCTGATGGAGGAAAGGAGAGCATAGAAAATATTTTACAATTAATTTTTAAACCCAACTCTTGACTAGACTTCGTGCGAACGATTACTATTATTTGAAATAAAGCTATCGCGAAACTTCATTACTTAAACCTATGGAAACAGTATGCACAATTAGCATGTGTTTATATTCATTTAGTTTAATTGTTAATGTAAATATATATCTATATATATATATATATATTTCCCCGTATCATTATCGATTTTAATAAATTTGCATTATTGAATGTATTTTTGTGTCACATTTATAATCACTGATTATGTTCTTTTGTACGATTATTGAATTTTTGCGATGCATTATTTTTCCGCTGCACCTCATTCGACTAGTTAAGATTTGATTCATACATAATACTTTAAAAGTGATAATATGCGTCCTCTTCAATTAGTTTAAAGCACTGCCAAAAATTATACATTTGTCGTAAAAGCAAGAACCGTAAATTTGTTTTGAAAATTGATTGATTTTAATCATAGAAATATTACTTTCGTACGAGAATCTCAGGTATAAGATGATACGGATCCTGATGGAGGAAAGGAGAGCATAGAAAATATTTTACAATTAATTTTTAAACCCAACTCTTGACTAGACTTCGTGCGAACTGATTACTATTATTTGAAATAAAGCTATCGCGAAACTTCATTACTTAAACCCTATGGAAACAGTATGCACAATTAGCATGTGTTTATATTCATTTAGTTTAATTGTTAATGTAAATATATATCTATATCTATATATATATATTTCCCCGTATCATTATCGATTTTAATAAATTTGCATTATTGAATGTATTTTTGTGTCACATTTATAATCACTGATTATGTTCTTTTGTACGATTATTGAATTTTTGCGATGCATTATTTTTCCGCTGCACCTCATTCGACTAGTTAAGATTTGATTCATACATAATACTTTAAAAGTGATAATATGCGTCCTCTTCAATTAGTTTAAAGCACTGCCAAAAATTATACATTTGTCGTAAAAGCAAGAACCGTAAATTTGTTTTGAAAATTGATTGATTTTAATCATAGAATATTACTTTCGTACGAGAATCTCAGGTATAAGATGATAGATCCTGATGGAGGAAAGGAGAGCATAGAAAATATTTTACAATTAATTTTTAAACCCAACTCTTGACTAGACTTCGTGCGAATGATTACTATTATTTGAAATAAAGCTATCGCGAAACTTCATTACTTAAACCCATGGAAACGTATGCACAATTAACATGTGTTTATATTCATTTAGTTTAATTGTCAATGTAACTATGTATCTATATCTATATATATATATTTCCCCGTATCATTATCGATTTTAATAAATTTGCATTATTGAATGTATTTTTGTGCCACATTTATAATCACTGATTATGTTCTTTTGTACGATTATTGAATTTTTGCGATGCATTATTTTTCCGCTGCACCTCATTCGACTAGTTAAGATTCGAACCATACATAATACTTTAAAAGTGATAATATGCGTCCTCTTCAATTAGTTTAAAGCACTGCCAAAAATTATACATTTGTCGTAAAAGCAAGAAACGTAAATTTGTTTTGAAAATTGATTGATTTTAATCATAGAATATTACTTTCGTACGAGAATCTCAGGTATAAGATGATAGATCCTGATGGAGGAAAGGAGAGCATAGAAAATATTCTGCAATTAATTTTTAAACCCAACTGTTGACTAGACTTCGTGCGAACGATTACTATTATTTGAAATAAAGCTATCGCGAAACTTCATTACTTAAACCTATGGAAACATATGCACAATTAGCATGTGTTTATATTCATTTAGTTTAATTGTAATGTAAATATATATCTATATCTATATATATATATTTCCCCGTATCATTATCGATTTTAATAAATTTGCATTATTGAATGTATTTTTGTGTCACATTTATAATCACTGATTATGTTCTTTTGTACGATTATTGAATTTTTGCGATGCATTATTTTTCCGCTGCACCTCATTCGACTAGTTAAGATTTGATTCATACATAATACTTTAAAAGTGATAATATGCGTCCTCTTCAATTAGTTTAAAGCACTGCCAAAAATTATACATTTGTCGTAAAAGCAAGAACCGTAAATTTGTTTTGAAAATTGATAGATTTTAATCATAGAAAATATTCTACAATTACTTTTATAACAGAATCTAAGGTATAAAATCACGGATCCTGATGAAGGAAAGGAGAGCATAGAAAATATTCTGCAATTAATTTTTAAACCCAACTGTTGACTAGACTTCGTGCGAACGATTACTATTATTTGAAATAAAGCTATCGCGAAACTTCATTACTTAAACCTATGGAAACATATGCACAATTAGCATGTGTTTATATTTATTTAGTTTAATTGATAATGTAAATATATATCTATGTATATATATTTCCCCGTATCATTATCGATTTTAATAAATTTGCATTATTGAATGTATTTTTGTGTCACATTTATAATCACTGATTATGTTCTTTTGTACGTGTATTCAATTTTTGTGATGCATTATTTATCCGCTGCACCTCATGCGACTAGTTAAGATTCGATTCATACATAATACTTTAAAAGTGGTAATTAGAGTCCTCTTCAATTAGTTTAAAGCACTGCCAAAAATTATACATTTGTCGTAAAAGCAAGAACCGTAAATTTGTTTTGAAAATTGATTGATTTTAATCATAGAATGTTACTTTCGTACGAGAATCTCAGGTATAAGATGATAGATCCTGATGGAGGAAAGGAGAGCATAGAAAATATTTTAAAATTAATTTTTAAACCGAACTCTTGACTAGACTTCGTGCGAATGATTACTATTATTTGAAATAAAGCTATCGCGAAACTTCATTACTTAAACCTATGGAAATATATGCACAATTAACATGTGTCTATATTCATTTAGTTTAATTATTAATGTAAATATATATCTATATATATTTCCCCCTCTATCATTATCTATTTTAATAAATTTGCATTATTGAATGTATTTTTGTGTCACATTTATAATCACTGATTATGTTCTTTTGTACGATTATTGAATTTTTGCGATGCATTATTTTTCCGCTTGTGTTGATTTTGCCTAGCGTTAACTCTTTGTCTATATTCGGCAGGGAGAATCACGGAAATAATATTTTTCGGGAATTGATGTTTATAAAATATGTTTATTTCGCTTATTCACACTATATGGCATTACATCGGACGCGATCATCGATTAAGCGTGCGCTTCCGATTTCCTCATATTATATGACAATGCGCGACGTCGCGAAACACTGATTTGTCCTACGCACGGGCGTTAGAGCGCGAAAGGAAAGTAGCAAACGTATTTGGGGGCGAAATGAGCGGGCGCGTGGTTGTAAGCGTTCGCACTTATCTTGTGTTATATATTTCGTCCGGCGTTGGCTCAATCCCGATCGGGCGAGGCGTTGGTACGACGGGGAGGCGTCCTTTTCGAGACGATGCTGATCCCAGGACTCTCAGCCTCGTGGTAGTGAAGTCGCCCTGCTGCAGTTGGCTTCAGGCTCATTAGCGTTGCTCGTAGGCGAAGCGCAGCGGATGAGGAGTCGACTTATATGCTGTAGTCGGCTAGTCCTGGTCCGTCGAGGCCCCGATCGAGAGAGAGCGATCTTCGCGGCATATTTGCCTTATATCGCTCGTGCCGTCTTACTCAGATATTAGGAGGGGCGATTTGGGCGTGGCCCGCATATATATTTATTTGTATATTTGACCGAAGTCACTTGCGTAATCGATATTCAATCGATTCGCTACATTTCTCCCCCTTTTTTGCGATTGCACACAAAGAGCAAAAAGAAAGAAAGTTCGATTTATAAACACTTTCCGGAGATGGAAAGGGCACGCTTTAACCGATTTACAAACAAGTTGACAAGATTGAACGATATAGAAAATCGAATGTACATAAATTAAAAATAAATGAGGCGCCACGCGTTACAATTAGATTTTTCTTTTGTTTAGGTATTATTGGCTTTATTTTTATTTACATTATTATTCTTAATATAAAGTATATTTACTTATTCGCCGATCTAAGTTAAGATGTATTTACACTTACGTTTAATTTATTTTACATTTACTACCTAATGTAGTACTTTCGAAGGTTTGCACGATTATATGTGCCTACTTCTTTGTCATTTCTATTGTGGTCAACGAGTAAAAATGCATTTTCTCCAATGCATCTAGAGATTTTATACGGACCCTCGAACAAGTGAAAGAATTTTTTCGTAACTTTGTCTAGTGCATTCGACAAATGTCGCACTCTCAACATTACCAGATCGTTGACTTTTAAAGTTACCGTGGAAAAGCTTTTGTTTTTCGTACGACTTTCAAAGCTCTTTAATATGTTGTTTTTCGCGAATATTATCATCTGTTTGTGATTGATTCTGTCTATAGTTTCAGGAAAATTTATTTTTATTTATTATTTCTTTTGTTTTCTTACCGAAATGTAATTCGATTGGTGTGCACTTTGTGCTAGTATGAGTTGTGATGTTCAAAAGTTCTTCTATTTTGTTTACATAATTGATCCAACTTGTGTGCTTTAGGTTACAATAGGTCCTAAATAGCCGTCCTATTTCCCTCATTACGCGTTCCGTAGGATTAGATTGCGGGTGACGAATTGAACTGTAGATTACTTTTATCCCTTCGAGTTCTAAGCGATTTTTCCACTTTATTGCAGTGAATTGAGTACCGTTGTCACTTAGAATTCGCTTGGGCTTACCGCATTGAGGAATATAGTCTTCTAATATTTTCTTTAAGGACATATACGTTGTAGCTTTTTTCATAGCGTATAATCGGACGTATTTTGAGAACGCGTCTAAAACAACGAATATGTACTGCGCTCCCCCTCGAGCGCGAGGGAGGGGACCATAGAAATCAACTGTTACCAAATCGTTTGGTTTCTCAGACTGAACTAATTTATATTGGCCCTCCATCGTGATCGACAAATATTTGACGCGTTGACATACGTCGCAGGTTTTAACAAACGTTTTAATATCCTTACGCATGCCTTTCCAGTAATAATAGTTGTTTATATAATGGTACGTTTTATATGCTCCTGGGTGACCGAGTTTTAAATGGGCAAATTGCATTAGTTCTAATGCTATTTCTGTAGGGATAACAATCCTCCAATTACTATTATTATTCAATTTATTAAATATTATACCATTGTGCACTTTAAAATTATCTATATTTTTATTTTTTGTTAAATCTAATATTTTATTAATATTAGGATCTGATTTTTGTTTCTCCGATAGCCCTTTAATAATCGATCCTAAAGAAGGATCCTTATTTTTTAACGAGCTAATTAATAAAGATAAGTCCGTATTGGAGTTATTTTTAAGATCAAAAATTTGTTTATGTAAAGATGAAATTAGAAGACTTTCATTGTTTTGTTCGCGAAATTTGCTGTCCGGGTTCCGGCTAAGGAAATCTGCTATTATATTATCTTTACCGCTGTGATATGTAATTGAAAAGGAATACTGTTGTAGGAGCAAACACCATCGAATTAATCGAGCGTTATGGTATATTGTGGAATTTAAGAATGTTAGGCCTTTGTGATCGGTCACTATTTCAAAGTGCCGGCCTATTAGGTGTTCCCTAAATTTAGAAATACTGTAGACTATCGCGAGCAACTCCTTTTCTGTTGTTGTGTACTTCGATTCACACGCTGTCAAGCATCTACTCGCGACAGAAATGAGCCTTTTGTTATCGTCTTCATCCGTCTGATATAAAACGCCGCCGATTCCGAGATCACTCGCATCAGTTTGCACTTTAAATGTTTTACCGGGGATGACATGGTGCAGGCAAACTGTTCGACAAAAATTATTCTTGAGAGCGCGAAACGCTTCAGAGTGAATATCACTCCACTTCCACGGTACATTTTGTTTAAGCAAGTCGCGCAAAGGCGAAATGAAATTATTATGTTGTATACTAAATTTTCTATAATAATTACAGACTCCAAGAAACTGCTGAAGCTGTTTTTGATTCTTCGGTTCTTCGAAATTAATTATAGTTTTTAATTTATCCGGATTAGGTACGATGCCTTTATCGGACAGAATGAAACCTAAATATAGTACAGAGTCCTGAAAGAATTTGCATTTGTCAAAACGGATAGTAAAATTGAATTTTGATAATTTTCCGAATACGATCTGCAAAACTTTAAGGTGCCGATCGAACGTATTTGTCGCGACTACCGTATCGTCTATATACGTCGAGATTTCACTGTGTAAATCATAACACGCAGTCTTATTATCATGAGATTCATTACGTAATATCCTTGAATTTATTTTCTCATGCTGGAATGTTTGGCTCTCGAGAGCTAATTTTAGCGCGCGGATAAACGCGCTACCTGCATTTTTTAAGCCAAATGGAACCCTAGTAAATTGATATACGGTGGTATCAAATAAAAAAGCAGTTAATGGCCGAGACTCTGGATGAAGCGGGACTTGCCAATATCCATGTGTGAGGTCTATCTTAGTGAAAAACTTTGCGCCATGAAACTTTTGCACTAAGTCAAAAATAATCGGTGGCGATTCCGAATCGTCCTCGACATATTGATTAAGAAGTCGCGCGTCTAAGCACACTCTTACAGAGCCATTACTCTTTTTTACGATCCGTAATGGATTACAATAAGGGCTGCAGGCCTTTTCTATCACGCCTGTCTCAAGCATCTCTCGTATCGCGTCGCGTACTGACTCACGTAATGCATATGGGACGGGATAAGTCCTGCGAATACTTGGATTGGATTTTGTCAAACGGATTCTGTGTACGTACCCTTTGGCACAACCGGGTTTTGTTGAAAATAATTCCTTATATCGTTCGAACATTTGTACGACTTTTTCTTTTTGCAATTCGCTTAATGCCGTTAGTCGAAACGCGGCCTCACGAAACATCTCGGATAAATCCGTATTTTGGCTCGAAAGATTTTTTGCACTTTGATCGCTATTATGCACGATATTATCATTAGTCACCTCGCTGGTGATTTCATTAACAAGTAAATTGGCCATTTCGCCATAATTAGGCGCTCCATCGCGATTAATCGTATTTTGTTTTTTCTCGTTTATTATCTTATTTTCACGATTTTGCTCTATAGCATTTTTTTCATAATTCGCATTATTTATTTGCTTTTCATCATTAATATCCTTAGCGTCACACGAATAATTAGGTAACATTTCATCGAAACGGATAACATATATGTGCATATTTTCCTTATCTTTAGCCGAAACAATTCTATCCAAGACGCCTCGCTCGAACAACACAAGCTCTTGCGGGATCTTTATTCCTTCAAGTACGATTGATCTATTCGAATAATTAATGACAGTACCGTGGTGTAAGTGCCAATCGTTTCCGAGAATTATTTCACTCGAAAGGTACGGCACTACGAGGAATGTATGAGAATATTTGAAACCGTTGATATCAAAATCTAGATATATTTGCTTCTTAATAGAAGTAGATTTCTTTCCAATCGCGGTTGATACGCTTATATTAGTTACGGGTAATTCTGGTATACTTTTTATTTGCCTTAAATTATTATAAAAATTTTCTGAAAGTGCTGAAATTTGACTACCGGTGTCAATTAAGCACCATGCATGTAAATGTGCAATATTTGCACTTATATGAGGTGACTGAGGAATTTTCACGATCTCATTTTCATTTTGGTCCTTTGTTATCTCTATACCTTTAGAGAGTGTATCAATAAGGTCATCGTTATGGCGACACGCCGGCGGACCGAAATTCAGCGTGCCTACGCTCAGTTTAAATTGCTCGCGTTAGAAGTACCCGCGGCAATATTTTGATTATTTGCGTAAGTGCTCGGTCTCGCGCAATTAGACGAGGGACATTGCAAATCTATGGACGGCTGTCCTGTATTGTTTTGATTTATTTGTAGTGTATTTACGGGCTGTCGCAAGGGGTTTGGATTATTTACCAAGTGCGCGCTTGCTGATGTATTTTGATTTAGCTGGTAGAGATTTTCGGGCGCGATCGTATCATTCGCGTAATACTGTTGCGATACAGCGTTTTGATTATAAGACGCGGGATGCGGTATTGTATTGTATCGATAAGTGTTTGGATTTACGTTTTCATAAGAATTGCGATAGTGTACGGGACGTCTATTATAATAACTGTCTCTGGAATTATCGTAATTTCGATAATTTCGTATTTGCATCTGTCGCATGCGCGGATTTTGCATATTAGGGCGATAGTAGTTATTATTATTAGGATTAAATCTTTTAGGTTCGTTTTCGCTCTTTTTTTTGTTTTATTACGTCTAGGTGAGCAAGGGTTTGACCGATCAAATTTATTTCATTATAGTTGATCGTCGACAACGTTTGTTGCGTCCATTCTGGGAGTTGTTGGATAATAATAAAATTTTTTTCATATGTCGTTATTTTAGGACGTAAATAAATTGATTCTTTCAATTGCTTATAATAATAATTTTGTAAACTTCCTTCCTGTTCCGTATATTTTTTATTAGACCAATTATTCTTTGTTTTAACCTGAATTGGAATGCTATAAAACTCGTCGCAAAACAGTTTACTAAAGTGGAGATAACTATTAAAAGGGCCTTGCAAATCATACCATAATCGAGCTTTTCCATCTAGCATCAGTTCAATTAAAACTATTTTTCGTTCCTCGTTAACATCTTTAATTTTAAAAAATTTATCCACTTGTTCAAGGAATTCTAGCGGGTTTAATAAATTTTCGTCGCGAAATTTAGGCATCTTAATATCTAAATTATTTGATTGTAGATTACTTACAATCGTGCAAAAGTCCGTTACATTTTTTCGCGTATATTGTTGACTGGACGTTTGCGCTTCATTTGGCGCTGAAGACAGTTGACTTTGTGTGCGTCGATATTGCTCAAGCTCCCCCTGTTGCTCTGCGATACGGGTTCGCAGATTTTCTATCTCGATACGTTGGCTTTGCATTTCCTCAGCCATTTCTTCGGTGTTGTCAGAAGTAGTAGTTCTGCTGTTGTCCGGCGGAATCAACATTTTTTTCTTAGTGGTCCTGATGATTTTATTTGTATTACTAGAAGGTATATTTTTAACTATTGATTTAACGGTTCTCCCTGAACGAGTTACATAAAATTCCGATTTATCTTCCATGCATTATCAAAGGGAAAGTTTCTAGAAAAATATTTTTTTTTTTTTTTTTTTTCTATGCCACTATCGTCGGGCACCAATGTGTTGATTTTGCCTAGCGTTAACTCTTTGTCTATATTCGGCAGGGAGAATCACGGAAATAATATTCTTCGGGAATTGATGTTTATAAAATATGTTTATTTCGCTTATTCACACTATATGGCATTACATCGGACGCGATCATCGATTAAGCGTGCGCTTCCGATTTCCTCATATTATATGACAATGCGCGACGTCGCGAAACACTGATTTGTCCTACGCACGGGCGTTAGAGCGCGAAAGGAAAGTAGCAAACGTATTTGGGGGCGAAATGAGCGGGCGCGTGGTTGTAAGCGTTCGCACTTATCTTGTGTTATATATTTCGTCCGGCGTTGGCTCAATCCCGATCGGGCGAGGCGTTGGTACGACGGGGAGGCGTCCTTTTCGAGACGATGCTGATCTCAGGACTCTCAGCCTCGTGGTAGTGAAGTCGCCCTGCTGCAGTTGGCTTCAGGCTCATTAGCGTTGCTCGTAGGCGAAGCGCAGCGGATGAGGAGTCGACTTATATGCTGTAGTCGGCTAGTCCTGGTCCGTCGAGGCCCCGATCGAGAGAGAGCGATCTTCGCGGCATATTTGCCTTATATCGCTCGTGCCGTCTTACTCAGATATTAGGAGGGGCGATTTGGGCGTGGCCCGCATATATATTTATTTGTATATTTGACCGAAGTCACTTGCGTAATCGATATTCAATCGATTCGCTACACGCTGCACCTCATGCGACTAGTTAAGATTCGATTCATACATAATACTTTAAAAGTGGTAATTAGAGTCCTCTTCAATTAGTTTAAAGCACTGCCAAAAATTATACATTTGTCGTAAAAGCAAGAACCGTAAATTTGTTTTGAAAATTGATAGATTTTAATCATAGAAAAAATTCTACAATTACTTTTATAACAGAATCTAAGGTATAAAATCACGGATCCTGATGAAGGAAAGGAGAGCATAGAAAATATTCTGCAATTAATTTTTAAACCCAACTGTTGACTAGACTTCGTGCGAACGATTACTATTATTTGAAATAAAGCTATCGCGAAACTTCATTACTTAAACCTATGGAAACATATGCACAATTAGCATGTGTTTATATTCATTTAGTTTAATTGTCAATGTAACTATATATCTATATCTATATACATATATTTCCCCGTATCATTATCGATTTTAATAAATTTGCATTATTGAATGTATTTTTGTGCCACATTTATAATCACTGATTATGTTCTTTTGTACGATTATTGAATTTTTGCGATGCATTATTTTTCCGCTGCACCTCATTCGACTAGTTAAGATTTGATTCATACATAATACTTTAAAAGTGATAATATGCGTCCTCTTCAATTAGTTTAAAGCACTGCCAAAAATTATACATTTGTCGTAAAAGCAAGAACCGTGAATTTGTTTTGAAAATTGATTGATTTTAATCATAGAAAATTACTTTCGTACGAGAATCTCAGGTATAAGATGATAGATCCTGATGGAGGAAAGGAGAGCATAGAAAATATTTTACAATTAATTTTTAAACCCAACTCTTGACTAGACTTCGTGCGAATGATTACTATTATTTGAAATAAAGCTATCGCGAAACTTCATTACTTAAACCTATGGAAACATATGCACAATTAGCATGTGTTTATATTCATTTAGTTTAATTGTCAATGTAACTATATATCTATATCTATATATATATATATTTCCCCGTATCATTATCGATTTTAATAAATTTGCATTATTGAATGTATTTTTGTGTCACATTTATAATCACTGATTATGTTCTTTTGTACGATTATTGAATTTTTGCGATGCATTATTTTACCGCTGCACCTCATTCGACTAGTTAAGATTTGATTCATACATAATACTTTAAAAGTGATAATATGCGTCCTCTTCAATTAGTTTAAAGCACTGCCAAAAATTATACATTTGTCGTAAAAGCAAGAACCGTAAATTTGTTTTGAAAATTGATAGATTTTAATCATAGAAAATATTCTACAATTACTTTTATAACAGAATCTAAGGTATAAAATCACGGATCCTGATGAAGGAAAGGAGAGCATAGAAAATATTCTGCAATTAATTTTTAAACCCAACTGTTGACTAGACTTCGTGCGAACGATTACTATTATTTGAAATAAAGCTATCGCGAAACTTCATTACTTAAACCTATGGAAACATATGCACAATTAGCATGTGTTTATATTCATTTAGTTTAATTGTCAATGTAACTATATATCTATATCTATATATATATATTTCCCCGTATCATTATCGATTTTAATAAATTTGCATTATTGAATGTATTTTTGTGTCACATTTATAATCACTGATTATGTTCTTTTGTACGATTATTGAATTTTTGCGATGCATTATTTTTCCACTGCACCTCATTCGACTAGTTAAGATTTGATTCATACATAATACTTTAAAAGTGATAATATGCGTCCTCTTCAATTAGTTTAAAGCACTGCCAAAAATTATACATTTGTCGTAAAAGCAAGAACCGTAAATTTGTTTTGAAAATTGATAGATTTTAATCATAGAAAATATTCTACAATTACTTTTATAACAGAATCTAAGGTATAAAATCACGGATCCTGATGAAGGAAAGGAGAGCATAGAAAATATTCTGCAATTAATTTTTAAACCCAACTGTTGACTAGACTTCGTGCGAACGATTACTATTATTTGAAATAAAGCTATCGCGAAACTTCATTACTTAAACCTATGGAAACATATGCACAATTAGCATGTGTTTATATTCATTTAGTTTAATTGTCAATGTAACTATATATCTATATCTATATATATATATTTCCCCGTATCATTATCGATTTTAATAAATTTGCATTATTGAATGTATTTTTGTGTCACATTTATAATCACTGATTATGTTCTTTTGTACGATTATTGAATTTTTGCGATGCATTATTTTTCCAGCTGCACCTCATTCGACTAGTTAAGATTTGATTCATACATAATACTTTAAAAGTGATAATATGCGTCCTCTTCAATTAGTTTAAAGCACTGCCAAAAATTATACATTTGTCGTAAAAGCAAGAACCGTAAATTTGTTTTGAAAATTGATAGATTTTAATCATAGAAAATATTCTACAATTACTTTTATAACAGAATCTAAGGTATAAAATCACGGATCCTGATGAAGGAAAGGAGAGCATAGAAAATATTCTGCAATTAATTTTTAAACCCAACTGTTGACTAGACTTCGTGCGAACGATTACTATTATTTGAAATAAAGCTATCGCGAAACTTCATTACTTAAACCTATGGAAACATATGCACAATTAGCATGTGTTTATATTCATTTAGTTTAATTGTCAATGTAACTATATATCTATATCTATATATATATATTTCCCCGTATCATTATCGATTTTAATAAATTTGCATTATTGAATGTATTTTTGTGTCACATTTATAATCACTGATTATGTTCTTTTGTACGATTATTGAATTTTTGCGATGCATTATTTTTCCACTGCACCTCATTCGACTAGTTAAGATTTGATTCATACATAATACTTTAAAAGTGATAATATGCGTCCTCTTCAATTAGTTTAAAGCACTGCCAAAAATTATACATTTGTCGTAAAAGCAAGAACCGTAAATTTGTTTTGAAAATTGATAGATTTTAATCATAGAAAATATTCTACAATTACTTTTATAACAGAATCTAAGGTATAAAATCACGGATCCTGATGAAGGAAAGGAGAGCATAGAAAATATTCTGCAATTAATTTTTAAACCCAACTGTTGACTAGACTTCGTGCGAACGATTACTATTATTTGAAATAAAGCTATCGCGAAACTTCATTACTTAAACCTATGGAAACATATGCACAATTAGCATGTGTTTATATTCATTTAGTTTAATTGTCAATGTAACTATATATCTATATCTATATATATATATTTCCCCGTATCATTATCGATTTTAATAAATTTGCATTATTGAATGTATTTTTGTGCCACATTTATAATCACTGATTATGTTCTTTTGTACGATTATTGAATTTTTGCGATGCATTATTTTTCCGCTGCACCTCATTCGACTAGTTAAGAATTGATTCATACATAATACTTTAAAAGTGATAATATGCGTCCTCTTCAATTAGTTTAAAGCACTGCCAAAAATTATACATTTGTCGTAAAAGCAAGAACCGTAAATTTGTTTTGAAAATTGATTGATTTTAATCATAGAATATTACTTTCGTACGAGAATCTCAGGTATAAGATGATAGATCCTGATGGAGGAAAGGAGAGCATAGAAAATATTTTACAATTAATTTTTAAACCCAACTCTTGACTAGACTTCGTGCGAATGATTACTATTATTTGAAATAAAGCTATCGCGAAACTTCATTACTTAAACCCATGGAAACGTATGCACAATTAACATGTGTTTATATTTATTTAGTTTAATTGTTAATGTAAATATATATCTATATATATTTCCCCCTCTATCATTATCTATTTTAATAAATTTGCATTATTGAATGTATTTTTGTGTCACGTTTATAATCACTGATTATGTTCTTTTGTACGATTATTGAATTTTTGCGATGCATTATTTTTCCGCTGCACCTCATTCGACTAGTTAAGATTCGATTCATACATAATACTTTAAAAGTGGTAATTAGAGTCCTCTTCAATTAGTTTAAAGCACTGCCAAAAATTATACATTTGTCGTAAAAGCAAGAACCGTAAATTTGTTTTGAAAATTGATTGATTTTAATCATAGAAAATATTCTACAATTACTTTTATAACAGAATCTAAGGTATAAAATCACGGATCCTGATGAAGGAAAGGAGAGCATAGAAAATATTCTGCAATTAATTTTTAAACCCAACTGTTGACTAGACTTCGTGCGAACGATTACTATTATTTGAAATAAAGCTATCGCGAAACTTCATTACTTAAACCCATGGAAACGTATGCACAATTAACATATGTTTATATTCATTTAGTTTAATTATTAATGTAAATATATATCTATATATATATATATATATTTCCCCGTATCATTATCGATTTTAATAAATTTGCATTATTGAATGTATTTTTATGTCACATTTATAATTACTGATTATGTTCTTTTATACGTGTATTCAATTTTTGTGATGCATTATTTATCCGCTGCACCTCATGCGACTAGTTAAGATTCGATTCATACATAATACTTTAAAAGTGGTAATTAGAGTCCTCTTCAATTAGTTTAAAGCACTGCCAAAAATTATACATTTATCGTAAAAGCAAGAACCGTAAATTTGTTTTGAAAATTGATTGATTTTAATCATAGAAAATTACTTTCGTACGAGAATCTCAGGTATAAGATGATAGATCCTGATGGAGGAAAGGAGAGCATAGAAAATATTTTACAATTAATTTTTAAACCCAACTCTTGACTAGACTTCGTGTGAATGATTACTATTATTTGAAATAAAGCTATCGCGAAACTTCATTACTTAAACCCATGGAAAAGTATGCACAATTAACATGTGTTTATATTTATTTAGTTTAATTGTTAATGTAAATATATATCTATATATATATTTCCCCCGTATCATTATCGATTTTAATAAATTTGCATTATTGAATGTATTTTTGTGTCACATTTATAATCACTGATTATGTTCTTTTGTACGATTATTGAATTTTTGCGATGCATTATTTTTCCGCTGCACCTCATTCGACTAGTTAAGATTCGATTCCATACACAATACTTTAAAAGTGGTAATTAGAGTCCTCTTCAATTAGTTTAAAGCACTGCCAAAAATTATACATTTGTCGTAAAAGCAAGAACCGTAAATTTGTTTTGAAAATTGATTGATTTTAATCATAGAAAATATTCTACAATTACTTTTATAACAGAATCTAAGGTATAAAATCACGGATCCTGATGAAGGAAAGGAGAGCATAGAAAATATTCTGCAATTAATTTTTAAACCCAACTGTTGACTAGACTTCGTGCGAACGATTACTATTATTTGAAATAAAGGCTATCGCGAAACTTCATTACTTAAACCCATGGAAACATATGCACAATTAGCATGTGTTTATATTCATTTAGTTTAATTGTCAATGTAACTATATATCTATATATATATATATATATTTCCCCGTATCATTATCGATTTTAATAAATTTGCATTATTGAATGTATTTTTATGTCACATTTATAATTACTGATTATGTTCTTTTGTACGTGTATTCAATTTTTGTGATGCATTATTTATCCGCTGCACCTCATGCGACTAGTTAAGATTCGATTCATACATAATACTTTAAAAGTGGTAATTAGAGTCCTCTTCAATTAGTTTAAAGCACTGCCAAAAATTATACATTTATCGTAAAAGCAAGAACCGTAAATTTGTTTTGAAAATTGATTGATTTTAATCATAGAAAATTACTTTCGTACGAGAATCTCAGGTATAAGATGATAGATCCTGATGGAGGAAAGGAGAGCATAGAAAATATTTTACAATTAATTTTTAAACCCAACTCTTGACTAGACTTCGTGTGAATGATTACTATTATTTGAAATAAAGCTATCGCGAAACTTCATTACTTAAACCCATGGAAAAGTATGCACAATTAACATGTGTTTATATTTATTTAGTTTAATTGTTAATGTAAATATATATCTATGTATATATATTTCCCCGTATCATTATCGATTTTAATAAATTTGCATTATTGAATGTATTTTTGTGTCACATTTATAATCACTGATTATGTTCTTTTGTACGATTATTGAATTTTTGCGATGCATTATTTTTCCGCTGCACCTCATTCGACTAGTTAAGATTTGATTCATACATAATACTTTAAAAGTGATAATATGCGTCCTCTTCAATTAGTTTAAAGCACTGCCAAAAATTATACATTTGTCGTAAAAGCAAGAACCGTAAATTTGTTTTGAAAATTGATAGATTTTAATCATAGAAAATATTCTACAATTACTTTTATAACAGAATCTAAGGTATAAAATCACGGATCCTGATGAAGGAAAGGAGAGCATAGAAAATATTCTGCAATTAATTTTTAAACCCAACTGTTGACTAGACTTCGTGCGAACGATTACTATTATTTGAAATAAAGCTATCGCGAAACTTCATTACTTAAACCTATGGAAACATATGCACAATTAGCATGTGTTTATATTCATTTAGTTTAATTATTAATGTAAATATATATCTATATATATTTCCCCCTCTATCATTATCTATTTTAATAAATTTGCATTATTGAATGTATATTTGTGTCACGTTTATAATCACTGATTATGTTCTTTTGTACGATTATTGAATTTTTGCGATGCATTATTTTTCCGCTGCACCTCATGCGACTAGTTAAGATTCGATTCATACATAATACTGTTACGTCCTACGTAAGCCTACTCAAAAACATTGCCA
>JACCIE010000280.1:0-29676 GCA_018906755.1 Sycophaga agraensis
CATTACGCGTTGATTTAAACAATTTATGATACCTCAGTCAGTATGTTACCCTAGAAAAACGAGCCATACCCGTGAAAACTAAAGAAATTTAAAAACACCGTAAAAATATAAGGGGGCTCTCGTCCGGGTCCGCGCTCTCGGATATAGTCAAGAGCCGGCCCGAGAGCAGTTGCCCCCCACCATCGCGCCGCGCCGTGCGTACCCCACCACCGCGCCGCGCCGCACACAGTTCCTCCACTATCGCGCCGATGCACGATGTTTAAAATGACTAATGATACTGGGGAATATAGATATAAATATATATTTACAGTAAAAATTAAACTAAATGAATATAAAACACATGCTAATTGTGCATACGTTTCCATGGGTTGTAGTAATGCAGTTTCGCGATAGCCTTCGTTTCAAACAACATTAAACATTTGCACTAAGTCTAGTCAAGAGTTCGGTTTAAAATTAATTGTAGAATATTATCTATGCTCTCCTTTCCTCCATCAGGATCCGTGATTTTATACCTTAGATTCTGATATAAAAGTAATTGTAGAATATTTTCCATGATAAAAATCTATCAATTTTAAAACAAATTTACGGTTCTTGCTTTTACGACAAATGTATAATTTTTGGCAGTACTTGAAACTAATTGATGTTGACTCATATCATCACTTTTAAGGTATTATGTATGGATCCAAATCTTAACTAGTCGCACGAGGTGCAGAGGAAAAATAATGCAACGCAAAAATTTAATAAACGTACAAAAGAACATAATCAGTAATTATAAATGTCACACAAAAATACATTCCATAATGCAAATTTATTAAAATAGATAATGATACTGGGGAATATAGATATAGATATATATTTACAGTAACAATTAAACTAAATGAATATAAACACATGCTAATTGTGCATACGTTTGCATGGGTTTAAGTAATGAAGTTTCGTGATAGCTTTATTGCAAACAACAGTAATCATTCGCACGAAGTCTACTTCAACAGTTGGGTTTAAAAATTAATTGTAAAATATTTTCTATGCTCTCCTTCCCTTTATCAGGATCCATGATTTTAAACCTTAGATTCTCAAAGGAAACTAATTTTCCATGATAAAAATCTATCAATTTTTAAAACAAATTTACGGTTCTTGCTTTTACGACAAATGTATAATTATTGGCAGTATTTTAAACTAATTGAAGAGGACTCATATTACCACTTTTAAAGTATTATGTATGAAACGAATCTTTACTAGTCGCATGAGGTGCAAATGAAAAATAATGTTTCGCAAATATTTAATAAACGTACAAAAGAACATATCAGTAATTATAAATGTCACACAAAAACACATTCAATATTGGAAATTTATTAAAATAGATAATGATACTGGGGAATATAGATATAGATATATATTTACAGTAACAATTAAACTAAATGAATATAAACACATGCTAATTGTGCATGCGTTTCCATGGGTTTAAGTAATGAAGTTTCGCGATAGCTTTATTTCAAAAAATAGTAATCATTCGCACGAAGTCTAGTCAAGAGTTGGGTTTAAAAATTAATTGTAAAATATTTTCTATGCTCTCCTTTCCTCCATCTGGATCCGTGATTTTATACCTTAGATTCTCAAAGGAAAGTAATTTTCCTATGATAAAGACCCTCAGTTTTTAAAACAAATTTACGGTTCTTGCTTTTACGACAAATGTATAATTTTTGGCAGTGCTTTAAACTAATTGAAGAGGACTCTAATTACCACTTTTAAAGTATTATGTATGAATCGAATCTTAACTAGTCGCATGAGGTGCAGCGGATAAATAATGCATCGCAAAAATTGAATAAACGTACAAAAGAACATAATCAGTAATTATAAATGTCACACAAAAACATATTCAATAATGCAAATTTATTAAAATACATAATGACACTGGGGGATATAGATATTGATATATAGTTACATTAACAAATAAACTAAATGAATATAAACACATGCTAATTGTGCATACGTTTCCATGGGTTTAAGTAATGAAGTTTCGCGATAGGTTTATTTCAAATAATAGTAAACATTCGCACGAAGTCTAGTCAAGAGTTGGGTTTAAAAATTAATTGTAGAATATTATCTATTCTCTCCCTTCCTCCATCAGAATCCGTGATTTCATACCTTAGATTCTGATATAAAAGTAATTGTAGAATATTTTCTATGAAAAAAATCTATCAATTTTCAAAACAAATTTACGGTTCTTGCTTTTACGACAAATGTATAATTTTTAGCAGTACTTGAAACTAATTGAAGTTGACTGATATCATCACTTTTAAGGTATTATGTATGGATCCGAACCTTAACTAGTCGCACGAGGAACAGAGGAAAAATAATGCAACGCAAAAATTTAATAAAGGTACAAAACAACATAATCAGTAATTATAAATGTCACACAAAAACACATTCAATAATGCAAATTTATTAAAATACATAATGATACTGGGGGATATAGATATAAATATATATTTACAGTAACAATTACACTAAATGAATATAAACACATGATAATTGTGCATACGTTTCCTTGGGTTTAAGTAATGAAGTTTCGGGATAGCTTTATTTCAAACAACAGTAATCATTCGCACGAAGTCTACTCAACAGTTGGGCTTAAAAATTAATTGTAGAATATTTTCTATGCTCTCCTTCCCTTCATCAGGATCCTATGATTTTAAACCTTAGATTCTCAAAGGAAACTAATTTTCCATGATAAAAATCTATCAATTTTTAAAACAAATTTACGGTTCTTGCTTTTACGACAAATGTATAATTATTGGCAGTATTTTAAACTAATTGAAGAGGACTCATATTACCACTTTTAAAGTATTATGTATGAAACGAATCTTTACTAGTCGCATGAGGTGCAAATGAAAAATAATGTTTCGCAAATATTTAATAAACGTACAAAAGAACATATCAGTAATTATAAATGTCACACAAAAACACATTCAATATTGGAAATTTATTAAAATAGATAATGATACTGGGGAATATAGATATAGATATATATTTACAGTAACAATTAAACTAAATGAATATAAACACATGCTAATTGTGCATGCGTTTCCATGGGTTTAAGTAATGAAGTTTCGCGATAGCTTTATTTCAAAAAATAGTAATCATTCGCACGAAGTCTAGTCAAGAGTTGGGTTTAAAAATTAATTGTAAAATATTTTCTATGCTCTCCTTTCCTCCATCTGGATCCGTGATTTTATACCTTAGATTCTCAAAGGAAAGTAATTTTCCTATGATAAAGACCCTCAGTTTTTAAAACAAATTTACGGTTCTTGCTTTTACGACAAATGTATAATTTTTGGCAGTGCTTTAAACTAATTGAAGAGGACTCTAATTACCACTTTTAAAGTATTATGTATGAATCGAATCTTAACTAGTCGCATGAGGTGCAGCGGATAAATAATGCATCGCAAAAATTGAATAAACGTACAAAAGAACATAATCAGTAATTATAAATGTCACACAAAAACATATTCAATAATGCAAATTTATTAAAATACATAATGACACTGGGGGATATAGATATTGATATATAGTTACATTAACAAATAAACTAAATGAATATAAACACATGCTAATTGTGCATACGTTTCCATGGGTTTAAGTAATGAAGTTTCGCGATAGGTTTATTTCAAATAATAGTAAACATTCGCACGAAGTCTAGTCAAGAGTTGGGTTTAAAAATTAATTGTAGAATATTATCTATTCTCTCCCTTCCTCCATCAGAATCCGTGATTTCATACCTTAGATTCTGATATAAAAGTAATTGTAGAATATTTTCTATGAAAAAAATCTATCAATTTTCAAAACAAATTTACGGTTCTTGCTTTTACGACAAATGTATAATTTTTAGCAGTACTTGAAACTAATTGAAGTTGACTGATATCATCACTTTTAAGGTATTATGTATGGATCCGAACCTTAACTAGTCGCACGAGGAACAGAGGAAAAATAATGCAACGCAAAAATTTAATAAAGGTACAAAAGAACATAATCAGTAATTATAAATGTCACACAAAAACACATTCAATAATGCAAATTTATTAAAATACATAATGATACTGGGGGATATAGATATAAATATATATTTACAGTAACAATTACACTAAATGAATATAAACACATGCTAATTGTGCATACGTTTCCATGGGTTTAAGTAATGAAGTTTCGCGATAGGTTTATTTCAAATAATAGTAATCATTCGCACAAAGTCTAGTCAAGAGTTGGGTTTAAAACTTAATTGTAGAATATTTTCTATGCTCTCCTTTCCTCCATCTGGATCCGTGATTTTATACCTTAGATTCTCAAAGGAAAGTAATTTTCCTATGATAAAGACCCTCAGTTTTTAAAACAAATTTACGGTTCTTGCTTTTACGACAAGTGTATAATTTTTGGCAGTGCTTTAAACTAATTGAAGAGGACTCTAATTACCACGTTTAAAGCATTATGTATGAATCGAATCTTAACTAGTCGCACGAGGTGCAGCGGATAAATAATGCATCGCTAAAATTTAATAAACCTACAAAAGAACATAATCAGTAATTATAAATGTCACACAAAAATACATTCAATAATGCAAATTTATTAAAATAGATAATGATACTGGGGAATATAGATATAGATATATAGTTACATTGACAATTAAACTAAATGAATATAAACACATGCTAATTGTGCATACGTTTCCATGGGTTTAAGTAATGAAGTTTCGCGATAGGTTTATTTCAAATAATAGTAAACATTCGCACGAAGTCTAGTCAAGAGTTGGGTTGAAAAATTAATTGCAGAATATTTTCTATGCTCTCCTTTCCTTCAATCAGGATCCGTGATTTTATACCTTAGATTCTGATACAAAAGTAATTGTAGAATATTTTCTATGATAAAAATCTATCAATTTTCAAAACTAATTTACGGTTCTTGCTTTTACGACAAATGTATAATTTTTGGCCGTACTTTAAACTAATTGAAGATGACTCATATCATCACTTTTAAGGTATTATGTATGGATCCGAATCTTAACTAGTCGCACGATGTGCAGAGGAAAAATAAGGAACGATGCTGTGTTTGATTTTAATGCAAACTGTTCAACGACCGTCCGTAATATGCATTCGAAAGACGCATTTTACTCGTTTCGGCGCATGGCTTACGGGCCGCCCAACAATCTGAAATGTGCTCGCTTGTTAACGAATTAGAAATAATAATTATCTCTTGATTTACACAATTTAAGATTCCTCAGTCAATATTTAATCTTAGGATCGATACGGTCTTTGTTTTCAACACAAACTATTCAACGACCATCCGTAATATGCATTCGAACTGCGCAATTTTACTCGTTTCGGTGCATGGCTTACGGGCCGCCCAACAGCCTGAAATATGCTCAATAATTAACGAATTAAAAATTCGAATTACGCGTTGATTTAAACAATTTATGATACCTCAGTCAGTATGTTGCCCTAGAAAAACGAGCCATACCCGTGAAAACTAAAGAAATTTAAAAACACCGTAAAAATATAAGGGGGCTCTCGTCCGGGTCCGCGCTCTCGGATATAGTCAAGAGCCGGCCCGAGAGCAGTTGCCCCCACCATCGCGCCGCGCCGCCGCAGTTCCTCCACTATCGCGCCGATGCACGATGTTTAAAATAGATAATGATACTGGGGAATATAGATATAGATATATATTTACAGTAACAATTAAACTAAATGAATATAAACATATGCTAATTGTCCATACGTTTCCATGGGTTTAAGTAATGAAGTTTCGCGATAGATTTATTTCAAATAATAGTAATCATTCGCACGAAGTCTACTCAACAGTTGGGTTTAAAAATTAATTGTAGAATATTTTCTATGATAAAAATCTATCAATTTTCAAAACTAATTTACGGTTCTTGCTTTTACGACAAATGTATAATTTTTGGCAGTACTTTAAACTAATTGAAGATGACTCATATTCATCACTTTTAAGGTATTATGTATGGATCCGAATCTTAACTAGTCGCACTGAGGTGCAGAGGAAAAATAATGCATCGCAAAAATTTAATAAACGTACAAAAGAACATAATCAGTAATTATAAATGTCACACAAAAACACATTCAATAATGCAAATTTATTAAAATAGATAATGATACTGGGGAATATAGATATAGATATATATTTACAGTAACAATTAAACTAAATGAATATAAACACATGCTAATTGTGCATACGTTTTCATGGGTTTAAGTGATGAAGTTTCGTGATAGCTTTATTTCAAACAACAGTAATCATTCGCACGAAGTCTACTCAACAGTTGGGTTTCAAAATTAATTGTAGAATATTTTCTATGCTCTCCTTTCCCTCCATCAGGATCCGTGATTTTATACCTTAGATTCTCAAAGGAAACTAATTTTCCATGATAAAAATCTATCAATTTTTAAAACAAATTTACGGTTCTTGCTTTTACGACAAATGTATAATTTTTGGCAGTGCTTTAAACTAATTGAAGAGGACTCTAATTACCACGTTTAAAGTATTATGTATGAATCCAATCTTAACTAGTCGAATGAGGTGCAACGGATAAAATAATGCATCGCTAAAATTTAATAAACGTACAAAAGAACATAATCAGTAATTATAAATGTCACACAAAAACACATTCAATAATGCAAATTTATTAAAATAGATAATCATACTGGGGGATATAGATATAGATATATATTTACAGTAACAATTACACTAAATGAATATAAACACATGTTAATTGTGCATACGTTTGCATATGTTTAAGTAATGAAGTTTCGGGATAGCTTTATTTCAAAAATATAGATCATTCGCACGAAGTCTAGTCAAGAGTTGGGTTGAAAACTTAATTGTAGAATATTTTCTATGCTCTCCTTTCCTCCATCTGGATCCGTGATTTTATACCTTAGATTCTCAAAGGAAAGTAATTTTCCTATGATAAAGACCCTCAGTTTTTAAAACAAATTTACTGTTCTTGCTTTTACGACAAATGTATAATTTTTGGCAGTGCTTTAAACTAATTGAAGAGGACTCTAATTACCACGTTTAAAGTATTATGTATGAATCGAATCTTAACTAGTCGCATGAGGTGCAGCGGATAAATAATGCATCGCAAAAATTGAATAAACGTACAAAAGAACATAATCAGTAATTATAAATGTCACACAAAAACATATTCAATAATGCAAATTTATTAAAATACATAATGACACTGGGGGATATAGATATTGATATATAGTTACATTAACAAATAAACTAAATGAATATAAACACATGCTAATTGTGCATACGTTTCCATGGGTTTAAGTAATGAAGTTTCGCGATAGGTTTATTTCAAATAATAGTAAACATTCGCACGAAGTCTAGTCAAGAGTTGGGTTTAAAAATTAATTGTAGAATATTATCTATTCTCTCCCTTCCTCCATCAGAATCCGTGATTTCATACCTTAGATTCTGATATAAAAGTAATTGTAGAATATTTTCTATGAAAAAAATCTATCAATTTTCAAAACAAATTTACGGTTCTTGCTTTTACGACAAATGTATAATTTTTAGCAGTACTTGAAACTAATTGAAGTTGACTGATATCATCACTTTTAAGGTATTATGTATGGATCCGAACCTTAACTAGTCGCACGAGGAACAGAGGAAAAATAATGCAACGCAAAAATTTAATAAAGGTACAAAACAACATAATCAGTAATTATAAATGTCACACAAAAACACATTCAATAATGCAAATTTATTAAAATACATAATGATACTGGGGGATATAGATATAAATATATATTTACAGTAACAATTACACTAAATGAATATAAACACATGATAATTGTGCATACGTTTCCTTGGGTTTAAGTAATGAAGTTTCGGGATAGCTTTATTTCAAACAACAGTAATCATTCGCACGAAGTCTACTCAACAGTTGGGCTTAAAAATTAATTGTAGAATATTTTCTATGCTCTCCTTCCCTTCATCAGGATCTATGATTTTAAACCTTAGATTCTCAAAGGAAACTAATTTTCCATGATAAAAATCTATCAATTTTTAAAACAAATTTACGGTTCTTGCTTTTACGACAAATGTATAATTATTGGCAGTATTTTAAACTAATTGAAGAGGACTCATATTACCACTTTTAAAGTATTATGTATGAAACGAATCTTTACTAGTCGCATGAGGTGCAAATGAAAAATAATGTTTCGCAAATATTTAATAAACGTACAAAAGAACATATCAGTAATTATAAATGTCACACAAAAACACATTCAATATTGGAAATTTATTAAAATAGATAATGATACTGGGGAATATAGATATAGATATATATTTACAGTAACAATTAAACTAAATGAATATAAACACATGCTAATTGTGCATACGTTTGCATGGGTTTAAGTAATGAACTTTCGGGATAGCTTTATTTCAAACAACAGTAATCATTCGCACGAAGTCTACTCAACAGTTGGGCTTAAAAATTAATTGTAGAATATTTTCTATGCTCTCCTTCCCTTCATCAGGATCCATGATTTTAAACCTTAGATTCTCAAAGGAAACTAATTTTCCATGATAAAAATCTATCAATTTTTAAAACAAATTTACGGTTCTTGCTTTTACGACAAATGTATAATTATTGGCAGTATTTTAAACTAATTGAAGAGGACTCATATTACCACTTTTAAAGCATTATGTATGAAACGAATCTTTACTAGTCGCATGAGGTGCAAATGAAAAATAATGTTTCGCAAATATTTAATAAACGTACAAAAGAACATATCAGTAATTATAAATGTCACACAAAAATACATTCAATAATGCAAATTTATTAAAATACATAATGATACTGGGGGATATAGATATAGATATATATTTACAGTAACAATTAAACTAAATGAATATAAACACATGCTAATTGTGGATACGTTTCCATGGGTTTAAGTAATGAAGTTTCGCGATAGGTTTATTTCAAATAATAGTAATCATTCGCACAAAGTCTAGTCAAGAGTTGGGTTTAAAACTTAATTGTAGAATATTTTCTATGCTCTCCTTTCCTCCATCTGGATCCGTGATTTTATACCTTAGATTCTCAAAGGAAAGTAATTTGCCTATGATAAAGACCCTCAGTTTTTAAAACAAATTTACGGTTCTTGCTTTTACGACAAATGTATAATTTTTGGCAGTGCTTTAAACTAATTGAAGAGGACTCTAATTACCACGTTTAAAGCATTATGTATGAATCGAATCTTAACTAGTCGCACGAGGTGCAGCGGATAAATAATGCATCGCTAAAATTTAATAAACCTACAAAAGAACATAATCAGTAATTATAAATGTCACACAAAAATACATTCAATAATGCAAATTTATTAAAATAGATAATGATACTGGGGAATATAGATATAGATATATAGTTACATTGACAATTAAACTAAATGAATATAAACACATGCTAATTGTGCATACATTTCCATGGGTTTAAGTAATGAAGTTTCGCGATAGGTTTATTTCAAATAATAGTAAACATTCGCACGAAGTCTAGTCAAGAGTTGGGTTGAAAAATTAATTGCGGAATATTTTCTATGCTCTCCTTTCCTTCAACAGGATCCGTGATTTTATACCTTAGATTCTGATACAAAAGTAATTGTAGAATATTTTCTATGATAAAAATCTATCAATTTTCAAAACTAATTTACGGTTCTTGCTTTTACGACAAATGTATAATTTTTGGCCGTACTTTAAACTAATTGAAGATGACTCATATCATCACTTTTAAGGTATTATGTATGGATCCGAATCTTAACTAGTCGCACGATGTGCAGAGGAAAAATAAGGAACGATGCTGTGTTTGATTTTAATGCAAACTGTTCAACGACCGTCCGTAATATGCATTCGAAAGACGCATTTTACTCGTTTCGGCGCATGGCTTACGGGCCGCCCAACAATCTGAAATGTGCTCGCTTGTTAACGAATTAGAAATAATAATTATCTCTTGATTTACACAATTTAAGATTCCTCAGTCAATATTTAATCTTAGGATCGATACGGTCTTTGTTTTCAACACAAACTATTCAACGACCATCCGTAATATGCATTCGAACTGCGCAATTTTACTCGTTTCGGTGCATGGCTTACGGGCCGCCAACAGCCTGAAATATGCTCAATAATTAACGAATTAAAAATTCGAATTACGCGTTGATTTAAACATTTTATGATACCTCAGTCAGTATGTTGCCCTAGAAAAACGAGCCATACCCGTGAAAACTAAAGAAATTTAAAAACACCGTAAAAATATAAGGGGGCTCTCGTCCGGGTCCGCGCTCTCGGATATAGTCAAGAGCCGGCCCGAGAGCAGTTGCCCCCACCATCGCGCCGCGCCGTGCGTACCCCACCACCGCGCCGCGCCGCCACAGTTCCTCCACTATCGCGCCGATGCACGATGTTTAAAATAGATAATGATACTGGGGAATATAGATATAGATATATATTTACAGTAACAATTAAACTAAATGAATATAAACATATGCTAATTGTCCATACGTTTCCATGGGTTTAAGTAATGAAGTTTCGCGATAGATTTATTTCAAATAATAGTAATCATTCGCACGAAGTCTACTCAACAGTTGGGTTTAAAAATTAATTGTAGAATATTTTCTATGATAAAAATCTATCAATTTTCAAAACTAATTTACGGTTCTTGCTTTTACGACAAATGTATAATTTTTGGCAGTACTTTAAAGTAATTGAAGAGGACGCATATTACCACTTTTAAAGTATTATGTATGAACGAATCTTAAATAGTCGCATGAGGCGCAGCGGAAAAATAATGCATCTCAAAAATTTAATAAACGTACAAAAGAACATAATCAGTAATTATAAATGTCACACAAAAACACATTCAATAGCGCAAATTTATTAAAATAGATAATGATACTAGGCAATATAGATATAGATATATATTTACAGTAACAATTAAACTAAATGAATATAAACACATGCTAATTGTGCATACGTTTGCATATGTTTAAGTAATGAAGTTTCGGAATAGCTTTATTTCAAAAATATAAATCATCAACACGAAGTCTAGTCAAGATTTGGTTTAAAATTTAATTGTAGAATATTTTCTATGCTCTCCTTTCCTTCATCAGGATCCGTGATTTTATACCTTAGATTCTGATACAAAAGTAATTGTAGAATATTTTCTATGATAAAAATCTATCAATTTTCAAAACTAATTTACGGTTCTTGCTTTTACGACAAACGTATAATTTTTGGCCGTACTTTAAACTAATTGAAGATGACTCATATCATCACTTTTAAGGTATTATGTATGGATCCGAATCTTAACTAGTCGCACGATGTGCAGAGGAAAAATAAGGAAAGATGCTGTGTTTGATTTTAATGCAAACTGTTCAACGACCGTCCGTAATATGCATTCGAAAGACGCATTTTACTCGTTTCGGCGCATGGCTTACGGGCCGCCCAACAACCTGAAATGTGCTCGCTTGTTAACGAATTAGAAATAATAATTATCTCTTGATTTACACAATTTAAGATTCCTCAGTCAATATTTAATCTTAGGATCGATACGGTCTTTGTTTTTAACACAAACTATTCAACGACCATCCGTAATATGCATTCGAACTGCGCAATTTTACTCGTTTCGGTGCATGGCTTACGGGCCGACCAACAGCCTGAAATATGCTCAATAATTAACGAATTAAAAATACGAATTACGCGTTGATTTAAACAATTTATGATACCTCAGTCAGTATGTTACCCTAGAAAAACGAGCCATACCCGTGAAAACTAAAGAAATTTAAAAACACCGTAAAAATATAAGGGGGCTCTCGTCCGGGTCCGCGCTCTCGGATATAGTCAAGAGCCGGCCCGAGAGCAGTTGCCCCCACCATCGCGCCGCGCCGTGCGTAACCCACCACCCGAGAACCGAGGAGGATTCGCGAGGAGGGGTTGAGTAGCCTCGCCCACCGAACCTCGGGTGCACGGATCGTCATCTGCTCCACGTTGAAGGAAGGCTCGCTGGTATTGCGAAAAATTAGAACAAACCGGCCTTTATCAAGGCCTATTTGAAACGTTAGGCTATTCAGCCTCGACTACCATATTTTTATACCAAGTAGTTGGTCTGAGAATCGGTACTGTATTTGTTTTTAACACAACCTCCTCAACGACTCGTGTCAGCGTATGGCTTACGGGCCACCCAACAGGCTGAAATATGCTCAATTATTAACGAATTAAAAATACCAATTACGCCTTGATTTAAACAACTGAAGATTCCTCGGTCAGTACTCGATCTGAGGATCGTTACTGTGTTGGTTTTTAATACAAACTGTTCAACGACCGTCCGTAAAATGCATTTGAATGATGCATTTTGCTCGATTCAGCGCATGGCTTACGGACCGTCGCACAGACTGAAAAGCGTTCGGTTATCAACAAATTAAAAATACTAATTACCACTTGATTCAAACAATCTAAGATTCCTTGGTCAGTACTCGGTCTGACGATCGATACTGTATTTGCTTTAAATCCAAACCGTTAATTCATTGTCCGTAAAATGCGTTCGAATGGCGCATATTACTCGTTTCAGCGCATGGCTTATGGGCCGTCGAACAACCTGAAATGCGCTTGGTTATTAATGAATTAAAAATACTAATTACGCTTTCATTTAAACAATCCAAGATTCCTCTGTCAGTACTCGATCTGCGGATTGATACTATGTTCGTTGTTAATAGAAACTATTTAATTACCGCCCGTAAATTGCATTCGAATGATGCATTTTACTGATTTCGGCGCATAAGTCTTACGGGCCGCCGAACAGCCTGAAATGCGGTCAAATATTCAGCAATTAAAAATATTAATTATGCCTTGATTTAAACAACCTAAGATTCCTCGGTCAGAACTCGATCTGAGGATCGACACTGTATTTGTTTTTAACACAAACTGTTCAATAACCGTCCGTAAAATGCATTTGAAAGGCGCATTTTACTCATTTCGGCGCATAAGTCTTACGGGCCGCCGAACAGCCTGAAATGCGGTCACTTATTCAGGAATTAAAAATACTAATTACGACTTGATTTAAAAAATCTCAGATTCCTCGGTCTGTAGTCGAACCGAGGAACGATGCTGTGTTTGATTTTAATGCAAACTGTTCAACGACCGTCCGTAATATGCATTCGAAAGACGCATTTTACTCGTTTCGGCGCATGGCTTACGTGCCGCCCAACAGCCTGAAATGTGCTCGCTTGTTAACGAATTAGAAATAATAATTATCTCTTGATTTACACAATTTAAGATTCCTCAGTCAATATTTAATCTTAGGATCGATACGGTCTTGGTTTTCAACACAAACTATTCAACGACCATCCGTAATATGCATTCGAACTGCGTAATTTTACTCGTTTCGGTGCATGGCTTACGGGCCGCCCAACAGCCTGAAATATGCTCAATAATTAACGAATTAAAAATACGAATTACGCGTTGATTTAAACAATTTATGATACCTCAGTCAGTATGTTACCCTAGAAAAACGAGCCATACCCGTGAAAACTAAAGAAATTTAAAAACACCGTAAAAATATAAGGGGGCTCTCGTCCGGGTCCGCGCTCTCGGATATAGTCAAGAGCCGGCCCGAGAGCAGTTGCCCCCACCATCGCGCCGCGCCGTGCGTACCCCACCACCGCGCCGCGCCGCCACAGTTCCTCCACTATCGCGCCGATGCACGATGTTTAAAATAGATAATGATACTGGGGAATATAGATATAAATATATATTTACAGTAAAAATTAAACTAAATGAATATAAACACATGCTAATTGTGCATACGTTTCCATGGGTTGTAGTAATGCAGTTTCGCGATAGCCTTCGTTTCAAACAACATTAAACATTTGCACTAAGTCTAGTCAAGAGTTCGGTTTAAAAATTAATTGTAGAATATTATCTATGCTCTCCTTTCCTCCATCAGGATCCGTGATTTTATACCTTAGATTCTGATATAAAAGTAATTGTAGAATATTTTCCATGATAAAAATCTATCAATTTTTAAAACAAATTTACGGTTCTTGCTTTTACGACAAATGTATAATTTTTGGCAGTACTTGAAACTAATTGATGTTGACTCATATCATCACTTTTAAGGTATTATGTATGGATCCAAATCTTAACTAGTCGCACGAGGTGCAGAGGAAAAATAATGCAACGCAAAAATTTAATAAACGTACAAAAGAACATAATCAGCAATTATAAATGTCACACAAAAATACATTCCATAATGCAAATTTATTAAAATAGATAATGATACTGGGGAATATAGATATAGATATATATTTACAGTAACAATTAAACTAAATGAATATAAACACATGCTAATTGTGCATACGTTTGCATGGGTTTAAGTAATGAAGTTTCGTGATAGCTTTATTGCAAACAACAGTAATCATTCGCACGAAGTCTACTCAACAGTTGGGTTTAAAAATTAATTGTAAAATATTTTCTATGCTCTCCTTCCCTTTATCAGGATCCATGATTTTAAACCTTAGATTCTCAAAGGAAACTAATTTTCCATGATAAAAATCTATCAATTTTTAAAACAAATTTACGGTTCTTGCTTTTACGACAAATGTATAATTATTGGCAGTATTTTAAACTAATTGAAGAGGACTCATATTACCACTTTTAAAGTATTATGTATGAAACGAATCTTTACTAGTCGCATGAGGTGCAAATGAAAAATAATGTTTCGCAAATATTTAATAAACGTACAAAAGAACATATCAGTAATTATAAATGTCACACAAAAACACATTCAATATTGGAAATTTATTAAAATAGATAATGATACTGGGGAATATAGATATAGATATATATTTACAGTAACAATTAAACTAAATGAATATAAACACATGCTAATTGTGCATGCGTTTCCATGGGTTTAAGTAATGAAGTTTCGCGATAGCTTTATTTCAAAAAATAGTAATCATTCGCACGAAGTCTAGTCAAGAGTTGGGTTTAAAAATTAATTGTAAAATATTTTCTATGCTCTCCTTTCCTCCATCTGGATCCGTGATTTTATACCTTAGATTCTCAAAGGAAAGTAATTTTCCTATGATAAAGACCCTCAGTTTTTAAAACAAATTTACGGTTCTTGCTTTTACGACAAATGTATAATTTTTGGCAGTGCTTTAAACTAATTGAAGAGGACTCTAATTACCACTTTTAAAGTATTATGTATGAATCGAATCTTAACTAGTCGCATGAGGTGCAGCGGATAAATAATGCATCGCAAAAATTGAATAAACGTACAAAAGAACATAATCAGTAATTATAAATGTCACACAAAAACATATTCAATAATGCAAATTTATTAAAATACATAATGACACTGGGGGATATAGATATTGATATATAGTTACATTAACAAATAAACTAAATGAATATAAACACATGCTAATTGTGCATACGTTTCCATGGGTTTAAGTAATGAAGTTTCGCGATAGGTTTATTTCAAATAATAGTAAACATTCGCACGAAGTCTAGTCAAGAGTTGGGTTTAAAAATTAATTGTAGAATATTATCTATTCTCTCCCTTCCTCCATCAGAATCCGTGATTTCATACCTTAGATTCTGATATAAAAGTAATTGTAGAATATTTTCTATGAAAAAAATCTATCAATTTTCAAAACAAATTTACGGTTCTTGCTTTTACGACAAATGTATAATTTTTAGCAGTACTTGAAACTAATTGAAGTTGACTGATATCATCACTTTTAAGGTATTATGTATGGATCCGAACCTTAACTAGTCGCACGAGGAACAGAGGAAAAATAATGCAACGCAAAAATTTAATAAAGGTACAAAAGAACATAATCAGTAATTATAAATGTCACACAAAAACACATTCAATAATGCAAATTTATTAAAATACATAATGATACTGGGGGATATAGATATAAATATATATTTACAGTAACAATTAAACTAAATGAATATAAACACATGCTAATTGTGCATACGTTTGCATGGGTTTAAGTAATGAAGTTTCGGGATAGCTTTATTTCAAACAACAGTAATCATTCGCACGAAGTCTACTCAACAGTTGGGCTTAAAAATTAATTGTAGAATATTTTCTATGCTCTCCTTCCCTTCATCAGGATCCATGATTTTAAACCTTAGATTCTCAAAGGAAACTAATTTTCCATGATAAAAATCTATCAATTTTTAAAACAAATTTACGGTTCTTGCTTTTACGACAAATGTATAATTATTGGCAGTATTTTAAACTAATTGAAGAGGACTCATATTACCACTTTTAAAGCATTATGTATGAAACGAATCTTTACTAGTCGCATGAGGTGCAAATGAAAAATAATGTTTCGCAAATATTTAATAAACGTACAAAAGAACATATCAGTAATTATAAATGTCACACAAAAATACATTCAATAATGCAAATTTATTAAAATACATAATGATACTGGGGGATATAGATATAGATATATATTTACAGTAACAATTAAACTAAATGAATATAAACACATGCTAATTGTGCATACGTTTCCATGGGTTTAAGTAATGAAGTTTCGCGATAGGTTTATTTCAAATAATAGTAATCATTCGCACAAAGTCTAGTCAAGAGTTGGGTTTAAAACTTAATTGTAGAATATTTTCTATGCTCTCCTTTCCTCCATCTGGATCCGTGATTTTATACCTTAGATTCTCAAAGGAAAGTAATTTGCCTATGATAAAGACCCTCAGTTTTTAAAACAAATTTACGGTTCTTGCTTTTACGACAAATGTATAATTTTTGGCAGTGCTTTAAACTAATTGAAGAGGACTCTAATTACCACGTTTAAAGCATTATGTATGAATCGAATCTTAACTAGTCGCACGAGGTGCAGCGGATAAATAATGCATCGCTAAAATTTAATAAACCTACAAAAGAACATAATCAGTAATTATAAATGTCACACAAAAATACATTCAATAATGCAAATTTATTAAAATAGATAATGATACTGGGGAATATAGATATAGATATATAGTTACATTGACAATTAAACTAAATGAATATAAACACATGCTAATTGTGCATACATTTCCATGGGTTTAAGTAATGAAGTTTCGCGATAGGTTTATTTCAAATAATAGTAAACATTCGCACGAAGTCTAGTCAAGAGTTGGGTTTGAAAAATTAATTGCAGAATATTTTCTATGCTCTCCTTTCTCTTCAACAGGATCCGTGATTTTATACATTAGATTCTGATACATAAGTAATTGTAGAATATTTTCTATGATAAAAATCTATCAATTTTTCAAAACTAATTTGCGGTTCTTGCTTTTACGACAAATGTATAATTTTTGGCCGTACTTAAACTAATTGAAGATGACTCATATCATCACTTTTAAGGTATTATGTATGGATCCGAATCTTAACTAGTCGCACGATGTGCAGAGGAAAAATAAGGAACGATGCTGTGCTTGATTTTAATGCAAACTGTTCAACGACCGTCCGTAATATGCATTCGAAGACGCATTTTACTCGTTTTCGGCGCATGGCTACGGGCCCGCCCAACAATCTGAAATGTGCTCGCTTGTTAACGAATTAGAAATAATAATTATCTCTTGATTTACACAATTTAAGATTCCTCAGTCCATATTTAATCTTAGGATCGATACGCGTCTTTGTTTTCAACACAAACTATTCAACGACCATCCGTAATATGCATTCGAACTGCGCAATTTTACTCGTTTCGGTGCATGGCTTACGGGCCGCCCAACAGCCTGAAATATGCTCAATAATTAACGAATTAAAAATTCGAATTACGCGTTGATTTAAACAATTTATGATACCTCAGTCAGTATGTTGCCCTAGAAAAACGAGCCATACCCGTGAAAACTAAAGAAATTTAAAAACACCGTAAAAATATAAGGGGGCTCTCGTCCGGGTCCGCGCTCTCGGATATAGTCAAGAGCCGGCCCGAGAGCAGTTGCCCCCACCATCGCGCCGCGCCGTGCGTACCCCACCACCGCGCCGCGCCGCCACAGTTCCTCCACTATCGCGCCGATGCACGATGTTTAAAATAGATAATGATACTGGGGAATATAGATATAGATATATATTTACAGTAACAATTAAACTAAATGAATATAAACATATGCTAATTGTCCATACGTTTCCATGGGTTTAAGTAATGAAGTTTCGCGATAGATTTATTTCAAATAATAGTAATCATTCGCACGAAGTCTACTCAACAGTTGGGTTTAAAAATTAATTGTAGAATATTTTCTATGATAAAAATCTATCAATTTTCAAAACTAATTTACGGTTCTTGCTTTTACGACAAATGTATAATTTTTGGCAGTACTTTTAAAGTAATTGAAGAGGACGCATATTACCACTTTTAAAGTATTATGTATGAACGAATCTTAAATAGTCGCATGAGGCGCAGCGGAAAAATAATGCATCTCAAAAATTTAATAAACGTACAAAAGAACATAATCAGTAATTATAAATGTCACACAAAAACACATTCAATAGCGCAAATTTATTAAATAGATAATGATACTAGGCAATATAGATATAGATATATATTTACAGTAACAATTAAACTAAATGAATATAAACACATGCTAATTGTGCATACGTTTGCATATGTTTAAGTAATGAAGTTTCGGAATAGCTTTATTTCAAAAATATAAATCATCAACACGAAGTCTAGTCAAGATTTGGTTTAAAATTTAATTGTAGAATATTTTCTATGCTCTCCTTTCCTTCATCAGGATCCGTGATTTTATACCTTAGATTCTGATACAAAAGTAATTGTAGAATATTTTCTATGATAAAAATCTATCAATTTTCAAAACTAATTTACGGTTCTTGCTTTTACGACAAACGTATAATTTTTGGCCGTACTTTAAACTAATTGAAGATGACTCATATCATCACTTTTAAGGTATTATGTATGGATCCGAATCTTAACTAGTCGCACGATGTGCAGAGGAAAAATAAGGAAAGATGCTGTGTTTGATTTTAATGCAAACTGTTCAACGACCGTCCGTAATATGCATTCGAAAGACGCATTTTACTCGTTTCGGCGCATGGCTTACGGGCCGCCCAACAACCTGAAATGTGCTCGCTTGTTAACGAATTAGAAATAATAATTATCTCTTGATTTACACAATTTAAGATTCCTCAGTCAATATTTAATCTTAGGATCGATACGGTCTTTGTTTTTAACACAAACTATTCAACGACCATCCGTAATATGCATTCGAACTGCGCAATTTTACTCGTTTCGGTGCATGGCTTACGGGCCGACCAACAGCCTGAAATATGCTCAATAATTAACGAATTAAAAATACGAATTACGCGTTGATTTAAACAATTTATGATACCTCAGTCAGTATGTTACCCTAGAAAAACGAGCCATACCCGTGAAAACTAAAGAAATTTAAAAACACCGTAAAAATATAAGGGGGCTCTCGTCCGGGTCCGCGCTCTCGGATATAGTCAAGAGCCGGCCCGAGAGCAGTTGCCCCCACCATCGCGCCGCGCCGTGCGTAACCCACCACCCGAGAACCGAGGAGGATTCGCGAGGAGGGGTTGAGTAGCCTCGCCCACCGAACCTCGGGTGCACGGATCGTCATCTGCTCCACGTTGAAGGAAGGCTCGCTGGTATTGCGAAAAATTAGAACAAACCGGCCTTTATCAAGGCCTATTTGAAACGTTAGGCTATTCAGCCTCGACTACCATATTTTTATACCAAGTAGTTGGTCTGAGAATCGGTACTGTATTTGTTTTTAACACAACCTCCTCAACGACTCGTGTCAGCGTATGGCTTACGGGCCACCCAACAGGCTGAAATATGCTCAATTATTAACGAATTAAAAATACCAATTACGCCTTGATTTAAACAACTGAAGATTCCTCGGTCAGTACTCGATCTGAGGATCGTTACTGTGTTGGTTTTTAATACAAACTGTTCAACGACCGTCCGTAAAATGCATTTGAATGATGCATTTTGCTCGATTCAGCGCATGGCTTACGGACCGTCGCACAGACTGAAAAGCGTTCGGTTATCAACAAATTAAAAATACTAATTACCACTTGATTCAAACAATCTAAGATTCCTTGGTCAGTACTCGGTCTGACGATCGATACTGTATTTGCTTTAAATCCAAACCGTTAATTCATTGTCCGTAAAATGCGTTCGAATGGCGCATATTACTCGTTTCAGCGCATGGCTTATGGGCCGTCGAACAACCTGAAATGCGCTTGGTTATTAATGAATTAAAAATACTAATTACGCTTTCATTTAAACAATCCAAGATTCCTCTGTCAGTACTCGATCTGCGGATTGATACTATGTTCGTTGTTAATAGAAACTATTTAATTACCGCCCGTAAATTGCATTCGAATGATGCATTTTACTGATTTCGGCGCATAAGTCTTACGGGCCGCCGAACAGCCTGAAATGCGGTCAAATATTCAGCAATTAAAAATATTAATTATGCCTTGATTTAAACAACCTAAGATTCCTCGGTCAGAACTCGATCTGAGGATCGACACTGTATTTGTTTTTAACACAAACTGTTCAATAACCGTCCGTAAAATGCATTTGAAAGGCGCATTTTACTCATTTCGGCGCATAAGTCTTACGGGCCGCCGAACAGCCTGAAATGCGGTCACTTATTCAGGAATTAAAAATACTAATTACGACTTGATTTAAAAAATCTCAGATTCCTCGGTCTGTAGTCGAACCGAGGAACGATGCTGTGTTTGATTTTAATGCAAACTGTTCAACGACCGTCCGTAATATGCATTCGAAAGACGCATTTTACTCGTTTCGGCGCATGGCTTACGTGCCGCCCAACAGCCTGAAATGTGCTCGCTTGTTAACGAATTAGAAATAATAATTATCTCTTGATTTACACAATTTAAGATTCCTCAGTCAATATTTAATCTTAGGATCGATACGGTCTTGGTTTTCAACACAAACTATTCAACGACCATCCGTAATATGCATTCGAACTGCGTAATTTTACTCGTTTCGGTGCATGGCTTACGGGCCGCCCAACAGCCTGAAATATGCTCAATAATTAACGAATTAAAAATACGAATTACGCGTTGATTTAAACAATTTATGATACCTCAGTCAGTATGTTACCCTAGAAAAACGAGCCATACCCGTGAAAACTAAAGAAATTTAAAAACACCGTAAAAATATAAGGGGGCTCTCGTCCGGGTCCGCGCTCTCGGATATAGTCAAGAGCCGGCCCGAGAGCAGTTGCCCCCACCATCGCGCCGCGCCGTGCGTACCCCACCACCGCGCCGCGCCGCCACAGTTCCTCCACTATCGCGCCGATGCACGATGTTTAAAATAGATAATGATACTGGGGAATATAGATATAAATATATATTTACAGTAAAAATTAAACTAAATGAATATAAACACATGCTAATTGTGCATACGTTTCCATGGGTTGTAGTAATGCAGTTTCGCGATAGCCTTCGTTTCAAACAACATTAAACATTTGCACTAAGTCTAGTCAAGAGTTCGGTTTAAAAATTAATTGTAGAATATTATCTATGCTCTCCTTTCCTCCATCAGGATCCGTGATTTTATACCTTAGATTCTGATATAAAAGTAATTGTAGAATATTTTCCATGATAAAAATCTATCAATTTTTAAAACAAATTTACGGTTCTTGCTTTTACGACAAATGTATAATTTTTGGCAGTACTTGAAACTAATTGATGTTGACTCATATCATCACTTTTAAGGTATTATGTATGGATCCAAATCTTAACTAGTCGCACGAGGTGCAGAGGAAAAATAATGCAACGCAAAAATTTAATAAACGTACAAAAGAACATAATCAGCAATTATAAATGTCACACAAAAATACATTCCATAATGCAAATTTATTAAAATAGATAATGATACTGGGGAATATAGATATAGATATATATTTACAGTAACAATTAAACTAAATGAATATAAACACATGCTAATTGTGCATACGTTTGCATGGGTTTAAGTAATGAAGTTTCGTGATAGCTTTATTGCAAACAACAGTAATCATTCGCACGAAGTCTACTCAACAGTTGGGTTTAAAAATTAATTGTAAAATATTTTCTATGCTCTCCTTCCCTTTATCAGGATCCATGATTTTAAACCTTAGATTCTCAAAGGAAACTAATTTTCCATGATAAAAATCTATCAATTTTTAAAACAAATTTACGGTTCTTGCTTTTACGACAAATGTATAATTATTGGCAGTATTTTAAACTAATTGAAGAGGACTCATATTACCACTTTTAAAGTATTATGTATGAAACGAATCTTTACTAGTCGCATGAGGTGCAAATGAAAAATAATGTTTCGCAAATATTTAATAAACGTACAAAAGAACATATCAGTAATTATAAATGTCACACAAAAACACATTCAATATTGGAAATTTATTAAAATAGATAATGATACTGGGGAATATAGATATAGATATATATTTACAGTAACAATTAAACTAAATGAATATAAACACATGCTAATTGTGCATGCGTTTCCATGGGTTTAAGTAATGAAGTTTCGCGATAGCTTTATTTCAAAAAATAGTAATCATTCGCACGAAGTCTAGTCAAGAGTTGGGTTTAAAAATTAATTGTAAAATATTTTCTATGCTCTCCTTTCCTCCATCTGGATCCGTGATTTTATACCTTAGATTCTCAAAGGAAAGTAATTTTCCTATGATAAAGACCCTCAGTTTTTAAAACAAATTTACGGTTCTTGCTTTTACGACAAATGTATAATTTTTGGCAGTGCTTTAAACTAATTGAAGAGGACTCTAATTACCACTTTTAAAGTATTATGTATGAATCGAATCTTAACTAGTCGCATGAGGTGCAGCGGATAAATAATGCATCGCAAAAATTGAATAAACGTACAAAAGAACATAATCAGTAATTATAAATGTCACACAAAAACATATTCAATAATGCAAATTTATTAAAATACATAATGACACTGGGGGATATAGATATTGATATATAGTTACATTAACAAATAAACTAAATGAATATAAACACATGCTAATTGTGCATACGTTTCCATGGGTTTAAGTAATGAAGTTTCGCGATAGGTTTATTTCAAATAATAGTAAACATTCGCACGAAGTCTAGTCAAGAGTTGGGTTTAAAAATTAATTGTAGAATATTATCTATTCTCTCCCTTCCTCCATCAGAATCCGTGATTTCATACCTTAGATTCTGATATAAAAGTAATTGTAGAATATTTTCTATGAAAAAAATCTATCAATTTTCAAAACAAATTTACGGTTCTTGCTTTTACGACAAATGTATAATTTTTAGCAGTACTTGAAACTAATTGAAGTTGACTGATATCATCACTTTTAAGGTATTATGTATGGATCCGAACCTTAACTAGTCGCACGAGGAACAGAGGAAAAATAATGCAACGCAAAAATTTAATAAAGGTACAAAACAACATAATCAGTAATTATAAATGTCACACAAAAACACATTCAATAATGCAAATTTATTAAAATACATAATGATACTGGGGGATATAGATATAAATATATATTTACAGTAACAATTACACTAAATGAATATAAACACATGATAATTGTGCATACGTTTCCTTGGGTTTAAGTAATGAAGTTTCGGGATAGCTTTATTTCAAACAACAGTAATCATTCGCACGAAGTCTACTCAACAGTTGGGCTTAAAAATTAATTGTAGAATATTTTCTATGCTCTCCTTCCCTTCATCAGGATCTATGATTTTAAACCTTAGATTCTCAAAGGAAACTAATTTTCCATGATAAAAATCTATCAATTTTTAAAACAAATTTACGGTTCTTGCTTTTACGACAAATGTATAATTATTGGCAGTATTTTAAACTAATTGAAGAGGACTCATATTACCACTTTTAAAGTATTATGTATGAAACGAATCTTTACTAGTCGCATGAGGTGCAAATGAAAAATAATGTTTCGCAAATATTTAATAAACGTACAAAAGAACATATCAGTAATTATAAATGTCACACAAAAACACATTCAATATTGGAAATTTATTAAAATAGATAATGATACTGGGGAATATAGATATAGATATATATTTACAGTAACAATTAAACTAAATGAATATAAACACATGCTAATTGTGCATGCGTTTCCATGGGTTTAAGTAATGAAGTTTCGCGATAGCTTTATTTCAAAAAATAGTAATCATTCGCACGAAGTCTAGTCAAGAGTTGGGTTTAAAAATTAATTGTAAAATATTTTCTATGCTCTCCTTTCCTCCATCTGGATCCGTGATTTTATACCTTAGATTCTCAAAGGAAAGTAATTTTCCTATGATAAAGACCCTCAGTTTTTAAAACAAATTTACGGTTCTTGCTTTTACGACAAATGTATAATTTTTGGCAGTGCTTTAAACTAATTGAAGAGGACTCTAATTACCACTTTTAAAGTATTATGTATGAATCGAATCTTAACTAGTCGCATGAGGTGCAGCGGATAAATAATGCATCGCAAAAATTGAATAAACGTACAAAAGAACATAATCAGTAATTATAAATGTCACACAAAAACATATTCAAAAATGCAAATTTATTAAAATAGATAATCATACTGGGGGATATAGATATAGATATATATTTACAGTAACAATTAAACTAAATGAATATAAACACATGTAATTGTGCATACGTTTGCATATGTTTAAGTAATGAAGGTTCGGGATAGCTTTATTTCAAAAATATAGATCATTCGGCACGAAGCTACTCAACAGTTGGGTTTAAAAATTTAATTGTAGAATATTTTCTATGCTCTCCTTTCCTCCATCTGATCCGTGATTTTATACCTTAGATTCTCAAAGGAAAGTAATTTCCTATGATAAAGACCCTCAGTTTTTAAAACAAATTTTACGGTTCTTGCTTTTAGCGACAAATGTATAATTTTGGCCGTACTTTAAACTAATTGAAGAGGACTCATATCATCACTTTTAAGGTATTATGTATGGATACCGAATCTTAACAGTCGCACGAGGTGCAGAGGAAAAATAATGCATCGCTAAAATTTAATAAACCTACAAAAGAACATAATCAGTAAATTATAAATGTCACACAAAACACATTCAATAATGCAAATTTATTAAAATACATAATGATACTGGGGGATATAGATATAAATATATATTTACAGTAACAATTACACTAAATGAATATAAACACATGCTAATTGTGCATACGTTTCCATGGGTTTAAGTAATGAAGTTTCGCGATAGGTTTATTTCAAATAATAGTAATCATTCGCACAAAGTCTAGTCAAGAGTTGGGTTTAAAACTTAATTGTAGAATATTTTCTATGCTCTCCTTTCCTCCATCTGGATCCGTGATTTTATACCTTAGATTCTCAAAGGAAAGTAATTTTCCTATGATAAAGACCCTCAGTTTTTAAAACAAATTTACGGTTCTTGCTTTTACGACAAATGTATAATTTTTGGCAGTGCTTTAAACTAATTGAAGAGGACTCTAATTACCACGTTTAAAGCATTATGTATGAATCGAATCTTAACTAGTCGCACGAGGTGCAGCGGATAAATAATGCATCGCTAAAATTTAATAAACCTACAAAAGAACATAATCAGTAATTATAAATGTCACACAAAAATACATTCAATAATGCAAATTTATTAAAATAGATAATGATACTGGGGAATATAGATATAGATATATAGTTACATTGACAATTAAACTAAATGAATATAAACACATGCTAATTGTGCATACGTTTCCATGGGTTTAAGTAATGAAGTTTCGCGATAGGTTTATTTCAAATAATAGTAAACATTCGCACGAAGTCTAGTCAAGAGTTGGGTTGAAAAATTAATTGCAGAATATTTTCTATGCTCTCCTTTCCTTCAACAGGATCCGTGATTTTATACCTTAGATTCTGATACAAAAGTAATTGTAGAATATTTTCTATGATAAAAATCTATCAATTTTCAAAACTAATTTACGGTTCTTGCTTTTACGACAAATGTATAATTTTTGGCCGTACTTTAAACTAATTGAAGATGACTCATATCATCACTTTTAAGGTATTATGTATGGATCCGAATCTTAACTAGTCGCACGATGTGCAGAGGAAAAATAAGGAACGATGCTGTGTTTGATTTTAATGCAAACTGTTCAACGACCGTCCGTAATATGCATTCGAAAGACGCATTTTACTCGTTTCGGCGCATGGCTTACGGGCCGCCCAACAATCTGAAATGTGCTCGCTTGTTAACGAATTAGAAATAATAATTATCTCTTGATTTACACAATTTAAGATTCCTCAGTCAATATTTAATCTTAGGATCGATACGGTCTTTGTTTTCAACACAAACTATTCAACGACCATCCGTAATATGCATTCGAACTGCGCAATTTTACTCGTTTCGGTGCATGGCTTACGGGCCGCCCAACAGCCTGAAATATGCTCAATAATTAACGAATTAAAAATTCGAATTACGCGTTGATTTAAACAATTTATGATACCTCAGTCAGTATGTTGCCCTAGAAAAACGAGCCATACCCGTGAAAACTAAAGAAATTTAAAAACACCGTAAAAATATAAGGGGGCTCTCGTCCGGGTCCGCGCTCTCGGATATAGTCAAGAGCCGGCCCGAGAGCAGTTGCCCCCACCATCGCGCCGCGCCGCCGCAGTTCCTCCACTATCGCGCCGATGCACGATGTTTAAAATAGATAATGATACTGGGGAATATAGATATAGATATATATTTACAGTAACAATTAAACTAAATGAATATAAACATATGCTAATTGTCCATACGTTTCCATGGGTTTAAGTAATGAAGTTTCGCGATAGATTTATTTCAAATAATAGTAATCATTCGCACGAAGTCTACTCAACAGTTGGGTTTAAAAATTAATTGTAGAATATTTTCTATGATAAAAATCTATCAATTTTCAAAACTAATTTACGGTTCTTGCTTTTACGACAAATGTATAATTTTTGGCAGTACTTTAAAGTAATTGAAGAGGACGCATATTACCACTTTTAAAGTATTATGTATGAACGAATCTTAACTAGTCGCATGAGGTGCAAATGAAAAATAATGCATCTCAAAAATTTAATAAACGTACAAAAGAACATAATCAGTAATTATAAATGTCACACAAAAACACATTCAATAGCGCAAATTTATTAAAATAGATAATGATACTAGGCAATATAGATATAGATATATATTTACAGTAACAATTAAACTAAATGAATATAAACACATGCTAATTGTGCATACGTTTTCATGGGTTTAAGTGATGAAGTTTCGTGATAGCTTTATTTCAAACAACAGTAATCATTCGCACGAAGTCTACTCAACAGTTGGGTTTCAAAATTAATTGTAGAATATTTTCTATGCTCTCCTTTCCTCCATCAGGATCCGTGATTTTATACCTTAGATTCTCAAAGGAAAGTAATTTTTCTATGATAAAGACCCTCAATTTTTAAAACAAATTTACGGTTCTTGCTTTTACGACGAATGTATAATTTTTGGCAGTGCTTTAAACTAATTGAAGAGGACTCTAATTACCACGTTTAAAGTATTATGTATGAATCCAATCTTAACTAGTCGAATGAGGTGCAACGGATAAATAATGCATCGTTAAAATTTAATAAACGTACAAAAGAACATAATCAGTAATTATAAATGTCACACAAAAACACATTCAATAATGCAAATTTATTAAAATAGATAATCATACTGGGGGATATAGATATAGATATATATTTACAGTAACAATTACACTAAATGAATATAAACACATGTTAATTGTGCATACGTTTGCATATGTTTAAGTAATGAAGGTTCGGGATAGCTTTATTTCAAAAATATAGATCATTCGCACGAAGTCTAGTCAAGAGTTGGGTTGAAAACTTAATTGTAGAATATTTTCTATGCTCTCCTTTCCTCCATCTGGATCCGTGATTTTATACCTTAGATTCTCAAAGGAAAGTAATTTTCCTATGATAAAGACCCTCAGTTTTTAAAACAAATTTACTGTTCTTGCTTTTACGACAAATGTATAATTTTTGGCAGTGCTTTAAACTAATTGAAGAGGACTCTAATTACCACGTTTAAAGTATTATGTATGAATCGAATCTTAACTAGTCGCATGAGGTGCAGCGGATAAATAATGCATCGCAAAAATTGAATAAACGTACAAAAGAACATAATCAGTAATTATAAATGTCACACAAAAACATATTCAATAATGCAAATTTATTAAAATACATAATGACACTGGGGGATATAGATATTGATATATAGTTACATTAACAAATAAACTAAATGAATATAAACACATGCTAATTGTGCATACGTTTCCATGGGTTTAAGTAATGAAGTTTCGCGATAGGTTTATTTCAAATAATAGTAAACATTCGCACGAAGTCTAGTCAAGAGTTGGGTTTAAAAATTAATTGTAGAATATTATCTATTCTCTCCCTTCCTCCATCAGAATCCGTGATTTCATACCTTAGATTCTGATATAAAAGTAATTGTAGAATATTTTCTATGAAAAAATCTATCAATTTTCAAAACAAATTTACGGTTCTTGCTTTTACGACAAATGTATAATTTTTAGCAGTACTTGAAACTAATTGAAGTTGACTGATATCATCACTTTTAAGGTATTATGTATGGATCCGAACCTTAACTAGTCGCACGAGGAACAGAGGAAAAATAATGCAACGCAAAAATTTAATAAAGGTACAAAACAACATAATCAGTAATTATAAATGTCACACAAAAACACATTCAATAATGCAAATTTATTAAAATACATAATGATACTGGGGGATATAGATATAAATATATATTTACAGTAACAATTACACTAAATGAATATAAACACATGATAATTGTGCATACGTTCCTTGGGTTTTTAAGTAATGAAGTTTCGGGATAGCTTTATTTCAAACAACAGTAATCATTCGCACGAAGTCTACTCAACAGTTGGGCTTAAAAATTAATTGTAGAATATTTTCTATGCTCTCCTTCCCTTCATCAGGATCTATGATTTTTAAACCTTAGATTCTCAAAGGAAACTAATTTTCCATGATAAAAATCTATCAATTTTTAAAACAAATTTACGGTTCTTGCTTTTACGACAAATGTATAATTATTGGCAGTATTTTAAACTAATTGAAGAGGACTCCATATTACCACTTTTAAAAGTATTATGTATGAAACGAATCTTTACTAGTCGCATGAGGTGCAAATGAAAAATAATGTTTCGCAAATATTTAATAAACGTACAAAAGAACATATCAGTAATTATAAATGTCACACAAAAACACATTCAATATTGGAAATTTATTAAAATAGATAATGATACTGGGGAATATAGATATAGATATATATTTACAGTAACAATTAAACTAAATGAATATAAACACATGCTAATTGTGCATGCGTTTCCATGGGTTTAAGTAATGAAGTTTCGCGATAGCTTTATTTCAAAAAATAGTAATCATTCGCACGAAGTCTAGTCAAGAGTTGGGTTTAAAAATTAATTGTAAAATATTTCT
>JACCIE010000281.1:0-29382 GCA_018906755.1 Sycophaga agraensis
CGCCTCGCGATCGCGGACGCGGACGCGGGCCCTCCCTTCTTCGTCCTCTTCCGCCGCTTTCTTCTTCCCGCGGGACGCTCCGATATTGGCCCCTCTGCTGATGTTGTGGCCTGGGGCAGGAGTACGCCTGAAGTCGGCTTCTGCGGCAGTGCCTTGTAGAGGCGCTCAAAATTTTCCTCCGCAGGCTGTCGAGCTCGAGAAGTAGTCGTCCATCTCGAGCTGACGTCGCGGATTCCACTTGAGACGGGCGCCTCGCCATAAGCCTCTGCCGCATAAGCCTCCTCCCGACGCAAATCCTCGGAGTATCCGGCGGGAAAGATGTTCGCGGGGCCTCTTCTCGCCTGCCCGAACCTCCATGGGCTCGACGACAGGGCTGGCCGGCTCAACCGCTGCCACCGCTATTCTACGACGGCCGCCTGCCCGTCACCCCACGGGCGGCGTAACCGCCGTGATGTTGCTGTTTGCCGGCGCCTTTCGTCTGCAGCCCTGGAGTCCGCAGATGCTGATGCGGCCCCGCCGCTCGTCACCTCTGGCTCCTCCATAGTCCTCGTCCGAGGCGTGGATGAGCAGCGCGTCCTCCTCATCGGTTGGAACGCTGTCCCGGCGAGCTTGCAGCTCCAGCCGAGCAGCTTCTCGAGGCACTCCTCATCGCCCTTACCCTTCTCCACCCCCCGGAGCTGGCTCGACGGGGGATGTCTCCTCCATTCCTCCACCTCTGCCACCTGCAAAATGGAAAAAAAATTAGTCAATATCACGCTAAATCACTACACTTACACTTAACCTCTACCACGACACAAGAACAGATACTGACTTCCGACACTTCGTCGGTCGGCACGTTAGCTCGCCTCGGTGGTATATATCGCTTTAGGTGCTGAATATGCACCTTAGAAGTCTTCCGGCCAGCATCTTCGAGAAGAAAGACTGTATCACCAAGCACTTCTTTAATCTCGAAGGGACCAAAATATTTTGGTGCCAGCTTACCGGAGACTCCCTTCGCAGCATCCGAAAGCGTGCTCTCGCGCCTCCATACGAGGTCGCCCACCTGAAACGACGCGCCTCTTTTATTGCGATTATACGCGCGGGGCGTTGCGCTCCTGGGATGCATCGTTATGCTTCCTCACGAGATCCCAAAGAACGTCCAATCGTTTCAGACGGTCAAGCCAATGCTCAGGGTCCGCACGAACAACTACCTTCTCTCCCTCAACTTCACGTCGCAAACTCTTCACTGGCTGTGGGTGGCGCCCGTAATTCAAGAACGCCGGCGAGACCTTTGTGCTAGCTTGCACGGCCGTATTAATTGCATGTCGGAACTCATGCAAGTGCTCGTCCCACTGTCGATGATCAGCCTCGACGAACGTGGCAATCATCGTTTTTAACGTTCTATTTGTACGCTCAACCGGATTGGCTTGGGGGTGATAGGGAGGCGTGGTTACATGCTTCACACCAAAATCCTCCAACATCTCCCGGAGATGCTTATTAACGACTCTGTACCATTGTCCGTCAATAAGAACTCGGGAGTCTCCCACCTAAAATACACCAACTCTTCAAAGCTTTCGCCACTGCCTTCCCGTTAGCCGCACGCAATGGTTTCAACTCAATCCACCTCGTAAAAAGATCCTGAAACACTAGAATGTATTTAAATTGGCTCTTACTACGAGGCAGCTCCATCACGTCTGCAGCCACCACTGCCCATGGCCTCTCCACGATTCGCTTACCCATCAGCCCTTTAGGACCCGCCTGAGAGACTTTATAGCGCTGGCATTCGCTACACTGCTGCACGTATTCACGCACTTGGTAGTAAAAACCAGGCCAATAATACTCCCTCCTTACCCTGTCGTAAGTCTTCTCGATTCCAAGATGACCCGACGACGGGTGGCGATGTGCCTGCTCGATCACTCCAACTCTATACTCGTCTGGTACGACGAGTCTCCACCCCTCCTCTTCAAACGAGATCGGATCCAGGATCTCATCAGTAGAATAACGATAAAGCATGCCATCCATCACTTTCCATCCAGGAAATTTTCGAGGCCAACGCTGAATCTCGTTTATTCTGTCATGATACCAAGGATCCGAGATCGTCTCAAAATTCGCCACAATCGCAATCTCTCTATCGATCCCTCTAGAGAGAGCATCAGGAACCTTGTTGAGTGCGCCTTTTGTATGCACAATCTCGAAATCCCACTGCTGCATCTCGAGGGCCCAACGCGCTAGCCTCCCTGTAGGGTCTTTAAGATTTTTAAGCCAAGTTAGAGCGCTATGATCTGTTTTAGCAACAAATTCATAAGCCTCCAAGTATGGCCTCAGTTTTTTAATTGCCCATAATAAGGCCAGGCACTCCTTTTCCGACGTAGTATAATTCCTCTCAGCCGGATTTAAGACACGGCTGATATACACGATCGGATGCTCAAACCCATCGTCATCTTCCTGAGTCAAAACGGCTCCAATAGGCGTAATCACTAGCATCGCTTTGGACCGTAAATGACTTAGAAAAATTCGGACGAGCAAGCACAGGGGCCTTTACAAGCGCGTTCTTCAAAGCATTAAACGCAACCTCTTGTTCTTCCCTGCCACTCCCACGGTTGATCTTTCTTTAACAACTTCGTGAGAGGCACTTTAAGCTCGGACTCTTTCTCAATAAACCGTGCGTACCAGCCCACCATACCCAAAAACGTACGCAACTCTTTCACATTCTTGGGTGCCGGATAGTTCAGGACCGGCTCAACCCTTTCCGGGTCCGGCCTTAATCCGTCAGCATCCAGCCGGTAACCTAGGAAACGCACACTCGAACAACAAAATTCACACTTCTCACGATTTACTTCGAGTCCGGCTTCCACAATCGTACGCAACACAAACTCTACCCATTTCAGGTGCTCTTCGAACGTTTGCGTCACCACTATCAGATCGTCCAAATACGCGAAAACGTGAGGCTCTACCTCGGGTCCGAATAAGGCCCCGATTAACCTACAAAACGTCATCGGCGCATTTTTCAATCCGAAGGGTAAACGAACGAATTGCCATTGACCGGAGCCAGGCACAGCAAAAGCTGTAAATTGCCGGCTAACTTCAGTCAAGAACACCTGAAAGTAAGCTTTCTTTAGGTCGATTTTAGAGATATACCTAGCTTCGCGCAACTTATCCAAAATCGAATCTATATTCGGTAAAGGATAGTTATCGCGCCTAGTCGTCTTATTTACATCTCTAAAATCTATACAAAACCTATAGCTCCCTTCTCGCTTGACAATCACTGGTGCACTACACCACTCACTAGCGCTACGCTCAATAATCCCTTTCTCAAACATCTTCTTCACTTCTTCTTGAGCAAACTCGAGAACCTTGGGAGACATACGCCTAGGCGCGTGTCTCACCGGCACAGCACCCTGGACATCGATGTGGTGTTCAATAAGAGTCGTAAACCCGTGAAGCTCTCCGGGTTCTGGAAGTAACTTTTCCATCAAAGCCTTCACTTGTTCTCGCTCCTCACTTCGTATTTCAACGATGCCACAGCACTCTGCGAAAATTCTCGGATCTGAACTCAATTCACCAACTTTTGAGAAAGGACGCCATCTTCCACCAGGAATCCTCCAGAAACATCCTACCAGCGATAACTCAAAACCGTACTTGAGACCAAAATCTACCCCGAGAATGACAGGGTGACCGGTATCCGGCACGATTCTAAGATCAACTGCCTGCTCGATATTCTCTACTTCAAAGAGAACTTCAAGCACTCCAAGGATTTTCTGAGTTCCCCCAGTAACTCCACGCACCGCTAGCTGAGCCGGTTTCCATTTATCTTTAAACGCCTTTGCTTCTTCAGGGTCGATCAAAGAAATCATGGAACCTGGATCAAACAATGCACACACATCTTTGCCGTTCAATCGAACCGTTAGGTACATTCGGTTGTCGGTTATGACACCGGCCACCGTCTGCTCCTCACTATTCGATTGTTTCGGCACAGCACCCTTGAGTACGCCTGTAGCCAGACGGGACAGCGAATTCCTCAGTGAACTCGCGGATCCTTCACCCGCAGCTTTGTTCGAAGCCTCTCTGCTGCTTGGTAGAGGCGGAAACTCCAAACTCTGCGCAGGCGTCCGACTAGGCACCTCAACGCGAACTCGATTCGAAGGCTTGTCCGGCATTGTATCGAGCAGCTTACAGGCTGTGGAGAGCCTCTGGAGCTCATCCGTCAACTCCTGAGAAGCTCGAAGCGTCTTCTCGAGATGCTCTCTCTCTTTCTCACACTCACTCTGTGTCTCTCGATTTTGACGCTCCTGACTCGACTCTTCCTGCCTAACTTCCTTCTCTCGACGTTCCACCACTCTTAATCTTTCACTCGTCCTCTCGCTCACTACCGTTTCCCCGCAGGGCCCAGGGGACGCGTCTGTTGCCCTGCTTTGGCGTTTCCCAGGCTCTCCCTTACGTGCGCACAGTTCGGGCAAGTCCGGAAAACTACTCCAGGGCAGTCGCAAACTTGACACGCTACCTGTGGGCTAGCAGTTGGGCAGGCGCTCGCGTTGTGTCCCGGAAGCCTGCATTTATAGCAGACTCGCTTCGGGCACATAGAGGCTCTATGTCCAATGCCGTTACACGTGTAGCACTGTCCATAAAACGGAGCATTCGCCACAGGTGTCGGCATTGGAGTCGGGGCATGCAGCTGAACATACGAGGGCCCGGGCCATGTTTTAGATGGCTGCACTTGGCCGCTTCGCTGTCCGCTTCCAAACTCCCGTCTTCCAACTCCCTGAGGAGGCAGATTCGAGCGCATTGGCGCTATCTGCCCCGTAACACGACTCTGCTGCTCCGGCTGGTGCTGTTGCCTCGCTATGCCTTCTAGCAAAGCTACCTCACCGCTATCACTACTCCCGCTACCGCTCGCCGACGTACTCTTCTTCTTCTTCTTTTTCTTCTTCTTCTTCGACGCAGCGGGCGGCAGGCTAGGAGCCGTAGATGCAGCATGGACCCCAACTTTAGCTTCAATTCTTTTCTCCACCTTTTTCTTGCTCGATGACGGGTCGAGTGACGGAGACTCAAACCTATCATCAATCCGTTGGATGTCCTCCAAGCGCTTACCCCACTGAACCAGCGACCGCACGTCCGGCATATCTTTATCCATGATATACCGCCGGTAAGTCGGCAAGATCTGCTCAAAGATCATCCTCTTCTGGCGGCGTTCCGACGGCGGGCGACGCATAGCGTTCGCCTTCGTCTGGAACGCATCCACAAACCTCGCGATCGTCTCTCCTTCTCTCTGGCGCAAACACTGGAGATCTCTGAGCAGAGTCGAATCGCTAACTATCGTGCAGTACTTGTTCTGGAAGGCTTGCACGAAAGACTCCCAATCCACAAACATACGTTGGACGCGGTGGTACCATTTCCGAGCGTCATCCACGAAAGCCGATTGCAAGGAGCCTATTAAACATTTACCGGAAACTCCCAGCTGCTCCTTAATAACTCGAGACCCTCAAGGAAATCCCACGCATCCTCCGTATCTCTACCCGCAAAAGAAAGACGTGCATCTCGCAACGCCCGTCTGCAGCGGGTTATGTCGCGAAAACTCACGTCTCTCTCTATGCTTGAACTGTCATCGCTACTCTTCCGGGCCATGGCTGTTGCCAACTGAAGATCGCCCGCGGCCGACTCAGTCGTCGAAGGTAAAACCTGCCGACTGCGTCGCCTCTGAGCAGTATCCTCGACCCTCACTCTATCACGACGACTCACTAACTTGCTCGGACGCGGCGCCGACATCAACACAGATTCTTCTTCTGACGATCCGCTCTGTGAAGAGTCATCCGCATCCGAACTCACCAACACCTTCTTCTTTGCTTTCTTCAGGGAAACCTTCCCTTTATGCGGCGTAGAGGCCGCTGCAGGAGGCTTCCCTGTCTCCGCTGAATTAGGCGGCAGACTCGGGCTCTCGCCTTGGTTAGCTGGCCCACCCGCTAACGCCATAGAAGGAGCAACTTGCGTAGTTGCTCCTCTCAGCGTCTGCGGAATAATATCACCCTGTGATGCAAAAATTTCTGTCATCACAGATGATACGATCTGCCGTACCTGCTCCTGCATTCGGAGGGTCAGCCCGTCTACCTCAATCGACTCCGGCTTGGAGGTTCCCGGGACATCTACCCCTTGTTTAAAAACAGTCGGGGGATGATCCTTAGGATCAACTCCAATCTCTCGAACACGAACTCCCGAAGAACTCTCACTATCCTCTCCGGTCGTGCTGGTCGTGATAGCTGCCGCGCCGTCATCCTTCGCGGGGCTGTTTTCACGATCAGTTCCTCGCTTCTGGGGAGAAATCGACGGCAACCACAAATCGTAACAAACCAAAGGAGGATCCAATGGTCCGGCGTCATAGTTGTCGTCGTATCCTTCGACCCAGGGAACGTCCAGCCGAGGCCGGGCAACCATGAGCAGGAAACGCCATAAGCGCTCCCGCAACTCATTGTGGTCGCCCTGAAAGCAGAGCTTGCTTCGACATAACTCCATCACCACACGATATATGGGCATGCCTCGCACATGCCTCCGCAGGCGCCTGGCCTTTGCGGATGCAAGTGGCAAGGCACGCACGCGCTCACCATAATGCTCACAAACTCTATTAATGGCGGCGACGCGGTCGCGAGCGCGCTGCATCGCCGCCTCCTCCTCCTCGTCGACACTTATCGTCTCCACGCCGCTAATGGAGGACCGTTTCCTTTGGTCCGCCATTACGGCCCCAACCACACTCAAAGGGTGGTCGCGTCAACACTCAGGCGGGTACAAAAGGTACCGCCGAATGGCAACACCCTCCCCCCGCTTTCTAGGTGCTGGACCGTACCTCTGCGCGCTCTGCCAGCTATATATATAAAAAAAAATTAAAATACTGAAAAGAAGAAAATATGAAATATGAAAATCCCCCCCTCTCAAGCTGGAAATCAAAACACAACAATTTCAAAAAAAAAGAAAAATGCTAAATAAAACAAAACACAAAAGAAAACAACTTACAAAATACAAAAGAAATTACAAAATATAATAAAAATATTAAATATCATAAAAATATTATTAAATATAATAAAAATATTGTTTGTTACAAATAAATTATTATCATAAAATATTTTAAAATTATCCCAATATTAAAACATACAACAGCACGCTCGCTACGGTCGCCGCGACACACACAAACACCACCTTTTTAAATAAAATATTTGCACAAATGACTCCTGCACTTCCTCTGTGCCCCTGTGCACGAAGAAATACAACCCCCCCTTCGCCCCCTGGAGCCTCCACGCGAGGGGTTATGTAAACCACCGACACGCCCTTTGCTATTGGCTCTAACTCGACAGCTGTCGGCCTCCGAGGAGCTTCTTACCTCCCCGCGCCGCGCGCGGCGCCAAGCCGTCGACAACCTGTTCTTACACGGGACCTCCCGACAGCCAGGCACAAAATGGAGGGCGGCCGCGGCTGGATCAGCGCGCGAAACGCAAGCAATCACTCAAAAATTTTTTTTTTTTTTTTTTTATTTTTTTTTAATTATTTTATTTAATTTTTCTTTTTCTTCCTTTAGTCAGTGACAAACCAGGGCAAAAACCGCGAAATCAATCATTTGCACAAAAAAAAAACAAAAAAAAAATTTTATTTAATTATTATTATTAATAATTATTAATTATTATTATTATAATAATACTAACCTTAATAATATTATTAATAATAAAACAAAAATAAAAATTTATCCGCTCAGCGTTTTATTTCAGCGCGGAGCTACGAACTATTATCCCCCCTCATACACACACATACACTCTCTTTTCACTAACAGCTATCACCACACACTAAAACTAACTAAATCGCGCGTAATTTTCGCGCCCACTCCCTCACGAAAAAAAAATTAAAAATTTTCGTTCGCGACCCCTACCGCCGGCGTCCTGTCACGGTCGCCAATTTGTCACGTGGCGGTTACCGGGTGGCTAATTTCGCCCGGCTCCCAGCCACCACGCGACTGTAGAATTCTCCGCTCTCTCCTCCCTCCGGTCAGTGTAGTCGCGCGGAAAATTCGCGGACTCGGCGGGGCGAGCCTGGGTGCTCGCTGCTATAGGGACGCGAAAAAAATAGGGAAAGGTGCGCGAAATAATTACGCGGATGTTTAAAAGTTAAAATTAATATTTATTACAATAAATAGACAAAATAAACCCGACAAATCAACGAACCTATTTAATAACTTTCTCTCTCTCTCTCTCTCTCTCTCTCACTCTCCCGACGCGGATGATCGCGCACACGTTATAAAATGTATTATTTTAAATCTACTTACTCTAACGGCGGCGGCGATCTCCGAATTGGCGGGAAGATGCTTGCCCTTGTTTCGTCAATCTCTAACCCGCAAGGGCGAGATCAAAACGTCCCAAAGGTTCGCTTGTTGTTGTTGCTACTCCTTGTATCACCAATCTCTAACCCGCAAGGGCGAGATCAAAGCGATACAAGTTAGTTTCTTCTATCGGCAGGGGAATGCACCTGCACCTCGGTGCACCGCTTTCACTCTCTCTCTCTGTCTCCTCTCTCTCTATCTATCTCTCGCACTCACTTATATCTAAATATTATAATACAAAAAAACTATAACTCGCGTCGTAGCGCTTCGCCGCTAACAGTCTCGGGAGGCACCGTGTCCCGAGACACACTAAACTAAATCGTGCGATCGAACAAGGATCGAGGGCCGATCGCGCGCCTAATTGCCCTCTCTCCTTGATTAGCCGCCGCGGCCCGCGCGCTTTCCCGCGCGATAATTACCGCGGTGCGCCGAATTTCGCGCAGCCCATTGCCCCCCACTCGGCGCATGGTCAAGGCGGCGAGCACGTGCTCAGTACCGCGGTGACCACGGCGAGATACTCGTCGCAAGTGCTAATATAAAAATTAAAATTTAGGAAAATTGAATAATTGATATGCTAAAAAACAACTAAACATGCTTTATCAGAGTTTCATTAACTTCAACACAATATATCGATTTACATAATTAAGCCATTAGATACATTTGTATAAGGTAAAGAAAATATTCTTTTTATGTATCAAATATAATTGTTTTATCATAAAGTTAATAAATTGCGTGATCGATTAAATATATATCTTGGGATGCATATAAGCGATGCATAAACATGCATCTATAAATGCCTAGATCTTGCTCAAAATGACATTGTTAAACATTCACTGCCGCTCGAGATACCGGCGCTCTCGCCTTGCCAAGCCTTGCCTTCGCCGTATTTGTTGTTGTTTTGTTTTTTTCTAGTGCACACTGTTGTCCCCCTCCCCGGCCCTACCTCGTCCACCATTTGTTATTATTTAACTTATAAAGCATGTAATTCTCAATCTAATTTCTCAATCTAATTTCCAAAATTTCAGAAGTCGACGAGTCACCAAGCATTATCTACTTATAAACAATAAGATCAAACGTATGACTCATTGTTTATCTTACATCATATTCACGTCGATTCCATATGTTTAATATACTATTCGTTTACGATATAAATGTGATGTATATAATTTTGTTTAATCAATCTCAAATATTGAAAGCAAGATGTTAAAATGCATTACCATTAGTTTGAATCAAGGTGTTAATATTTGACTCGTGTCGAAGCGTTGATTAATTATAAACAAATAATATTAATAATTATAGAAAAATATCTACAGTTAGTAGACTTTATATGTTTAATGTACTATTCTTATGGTATAAAAACGAAACGTGTAATTTGATTTTGATCAAAAATGTGATTTAAAACTTCGATACTGCTAAGATACTGTTTGTTACTTTTGAACAATTGAATTAATAAACTTTCAAAAACCATACTTGTGTTTCTAAGACTTACTTCCATACTAATGTTTCGAAAAGTTTTATTACTTAGTTAAAATTATATACATTAAGTATTAAGAATAATTATACTAATTATAGTATTTTTACTTATTGGTAGACATGTATATATAGATCTATTGGTCGTTTTAATAAATTTTAAAGCCTATTTATTTTATAATAAAATTTTGTTTTTATTAGATACTAAATATCACAAAATTGATTAATGGTAAAATCCAATACCTTTTAAGAGTCGTATTGTAAATATAGAAAATTAGTAAGATAATAATCAGAAATTGTTGAATGTTTGTTTTGTAAATTTTCATCAAGTTTTAATACATTTTAAAAGAAAAGGGACAAAAAGACTATAGAATTTCCGCATTCTATGATATTTTCCTATTGAAATATATAACAAAAAATAGCTAAAGTAAGGAAACAAATATATAATGTTCTCCTGGTAAAAACTTCTTTACCTCTTTACCATAAATAAATTTAAAATAATTAGTGAAAAAATAAATGTCGTACTTCTGTTAAAAACTTTATTCACGTTTTAAGATTCCTCAAAATTTTACACATAGGCGCATTGAATTATAATGAATAGGCTCCGAGATAAGGTTCACGAAGATCAAAATTAAACGTTTCATGCGTGCTCACAGTCCTGCTCTTAAATTTTAATCCTTCGAGGGCAGATCAAGACTTTGCATTTAAACAAATAAAATTTAAAACCTAGTGGCTAGTTTCCGAGCTACGGAAAGGCTTTTATTTTATTTTCGATTTCGTCAAAACAGCTACGAAAAGTTTAGATTTGTTTAGTATTAAATTTTAGCTCTGTAAATAATTATTATTTAAAATAAGAAAGTCTACATCTACAAATAAAGTCTAGATGTCATACAATACGTAAATATGCGACCGAATGACAATATATATTATGTTCTGATTCAATAAAAAATTGGTTGATATTTCATTATTAATTCAGAACTTTGAAATATGAAGCCATAGTTTTGATAGAACTCTCTAAATAAATTTTCACTTAAATTTAACTCAAATGAAATTTTTCTTAAGTATTGTTTTGACTGTATCATTTTCTCCACGTTGAAAAATGATGACCTTCAAGTGCTAATATATAAAAATTAAAATTTAGGAAATTGAATAATTGATATGCTAAAAAACAACTAAACATGCTTTATCAGAGTTTCATTAACTTCAACACAATATATCGATTTACATAATTAAGCCATTAGATACATTTGTATAAGGTAAAGAAAATATTCTTTTATGTATCAAATATAATTGTTTTATCATAAAGTTAATAAATTGCGTGATCGATTAAATATATATCTTGGGATGCATATAAAGCGATGCATAAACATGCATCTATAAATGCCTAGATCTTGCTCAAAATGACATTGTTAAACATTCACTGCCGCTCGAGATACCGGCGCTCTCGCCTTGCCAAGCCTTGCCTTCGCCGTATTTGTTGTTGTTTTGTTTTTTCTAGTGCACACTGTTGTCCCCCTCCCCGGCCCTACCTCGTCCACCATTTGTTATTATTTAACTTATAAAGCATGTAATTCTCAATCTAATTTCTCAATCTAATTTCCAAAATTTCAGAAGTCGACGAGTCACCAAGCATTATCTACTTATAAACAATAAGATCAAACGTATGACTCATTGTTTATCTTACATCATATTCACGTCGATTCCATATGTTTAATATACTATTCGTTTACGATATAAATGTGATGTATATAATTTTGTTTAATCAATCTCAAATATTGAAAGCAAGATGTTAAAATGCATTACCATTAGTTTGAATCAAGGTGTTAATATTTGACTCGTGTCGAAGCGTTGATTAATTATAAACAAATAATATTAATAATTATAGAAAAATATCTACAGTTAGTAGACTTTATATGTTTAATGTACTATTCTTATGGTATAAAAACGAAACGTGTAATTTGATTTTGATCAAAAATGTGATTTAAAAACTTCGATACTGCTAAGATACTGTTTGTTACTTTTGAACAATTGAATTAATAAACTTTCAAAAACCATACTTGTGTTTCTAAGACTTACTTCCATACTAATGTTTCGAAAAGTTTTATTACTTAGTTAAAATTATATACATTAAGTATTAAGAATAATTATACTAATTATAGTATTTTTACTTATTGGTAGACATGTATATATAGATCTATTGGTCGTTTTAATAAATTTTAAAGCCTATTTATTTTATAATAAAATTTTGTTTTTATTAGATACTAAATATCACAAAATTGATTAATGGTAAAATCCAATACCTTTTAAGAGTCGTATTGTAAATATAGAAAATTAGTAAGATAATAATCAGAAATTGTTGAATGTTTGTTTTGTAAATTTTCATCAAGTTTTAATACATTTTAAAAGAAAAGGGACAAAAAGACTATAGAATTTCCGCATTCTATGATATTTTCCTGTTGAAATATATAACAAAAAATAGTTAAAGTAAGGAAACAAATATATAATGTTCTCCTGGTAAAAACTTCTTTACCTCTTTACCATAAATAAATTTAAAATAATTAGTGAAAAAATAAATGTCGTACTTCTGTTAAAAACTTTATTCACGTTTTAAGATTCCTCAAAATTTTACACATAGGCGCATTGAATTATAATGAATAGGCTCCGAGATAAGGTTCACGAAGATCAAAATTAAACGTTTCATGCGTGCTCACCGTCCTGCTCTTAAATTTTAATCCTTCGAGGGCAGATCAAGACTTTGCATTTAAACAAATAAAATTTAAAAACCTAGTGGCTAGTTTCCGAGCTACGCAAAGGCTTTTATTTTATTCTCGATTTCGTCAAAACAGCTACGAAAAGTTTAGATTTGTTTAGTATTAAATTTTAGCTCTGTAAATAATTATTATTTAAAATAAGAAAGTCTACATCTACAAATAAAGTCTAGATGTCATACAATACGTAAATATGCGACCGAATGACAATATATATTATGTTCTGATTCAATAAAAAATTGGTTGATATTTCATTATTAATTCAGAACTTTGAAATATGAAGCCATAGTTTTGATAGAACTCTCTAAATAAATTTTCACTTAAATTTAACTCAAATGAAATATTTTCTTAAGTATTGTTTTGACTGTATCATTTTCTCCACGTTGAAAAATGATGACCTTCAAGTGCTAATATATAAAAATTATAATTTAGGAAAATTGAATAATTGATATGCTAAAAACAACTAAACATGCTTTATCAGAGTTTCATTAACTTCAACACAATATATCGATTTACATAATTAAGCCATTAGATACATTTGTATAAGGTAAAGAAAATATTCTTTTTATGTATCAAATATAATTGTTTTATCATAAAGTTAATAAATTGCGTGATCGATTAAATATATATCTTGGGATGCATATAAAGCGATGCATAAACATGCATCTATAATGCCTAGATCTTGCTCAAAATGACATTGTTAAACATTCACTGCCGCTCGAGATACCGGCGCTCTCGCCTTGCCTAAGCCTTGCCTTCGCCGTATTTGTTGTTGTTTTGTTTTTTCTAGTGCAACTGGCCCCCTCCCCGGCCTACCTCGTCCACATTGTTATTATTAACTGCTTAATAATTCCCACCATTAGGACACCGTATTACTCAATACATCATCGTAATGTTAATTCACATCCTGATCGATATCCGCATCGTGTGTCACACGAAACGGTTATATAATTGCGACGAGTATCTCGCCGTGGTCACCGCGGTACTGAGCACGTGCTCGCCGCCTTGACCATGCGCCGAGTGGGGGGCAATGGGCTGCGCGAAATTCGGCGCACCGCGGTAATTATCGCGCGGGAAAGCGCGCGGGCCGCGGCGGCTAATCAAGGAGAGAGGGCAATTAGGCGCGCGATCGGCCCTCGATCCTTGTTCGATCGCACGATTTAGTTTAGTGTGTCTCGGGACACGGTGCCTCCCGAGACTGTTAGCGGCGAAGCGCTACGACGCGAGATATAGTTTTTTTTATTATAATATTTAGATATAAGTGAGTGCGAGAGATAGATAGAGAGAGAGGAGACAGAGAGAGAGAGTGAAAGCGGTGCACCGAGGTGCAGGTGCATTCCCCTGCCGATAGAAGAAACGAACTTGTATCGCTTTGATCTCGCCCTTGCGGGTTAGAGATTGGTGATACAAGGAGTAGCAACAACAACAAGCGAACCTTTGGGACGTTTTGATCTCGCCCTTGCGGGTTAGAGATTGACGAAACAAGGGCAAGCATCTTCCCGCCAATTCGGAGATCGCCGCCGCCGTTAGAGTAAGTAGATTTAAAATAATACATTTTATAACGTGTGCGCGATCATCCGCGTCGGGAGAGTGAGAGAGAGGGAGAGAGAGAGAGAAAGTTATTAAATAGGTTCGTTGATTTGTCGGGTTTATTTTGTCTATTTATTGTAATAAATATTAATTTTAACTTTTAAACATCCGCGTAATTATTTCGCGCACCTTTCCCTATTTTTTTCGCGTCCCTATAGCAGCGAGCACCCAGGCTCGCCCCGCCGAGTCCGCGAATTTTCCGCGCGACTACACTGACCGGAGGGAGGAGAGAGCGGAGAATTCTACAGTCGCGTGGTGGCTGGGAGCCGGGCGAAATTAGCCACCCGGTAACCGCCACGTGACAAATTGGCGACCGTGACAGGACGCCGGCGGTAGGGATCGCGAACGAAAATTTTTAACTTTTTCGTGAGGGAGCGGGCGCGAAAATTGCGCGCGATTTAGCTAGTGTTGGTGTGTGAAGTGTGTGTGTGTGTAGGAGGGGGGATAATAGTTCGTAGCTCCGCGCTGAAATAAAACGCTGAGCGGATAAATTTTTATTTTTTGTTTGGTATCGGGAGCGAGGAGTGGCGGATTATTATTTGCGGATAAGTTTAGTATTATTAATAATAATAATTAATAATTATTAATAATAATAATTAAATAAAATTTTTTTTTTTGTTTTTTTTGTGCAAATGATTGATTTCGCGGTTTTTGCCCTGGTTTGTCACTGACTAAAGGAAAGAAAAAAAAAAAAAAAAATTAAATAAATAATTTAAAAAAAAAAAAAAAAAAAAAAAATTTTTGAGTGATTGCTTGCGTTCGCGCGCTGATCCAGCCGCGGCCGCCCCTCCATTTTTGTGCCTGGCTGTCGGAGGTCCCGTGAAGAACAGGTGTCGACTGCTTGGCGCCGCGCGCGGCGCGGGGAGGTAAGAGCTTGCGTTTGAGCGAGCTCCTCGGAGGCCGACAGCTGTCGAGTTAGAGCCAATAGCAAAGGGCGTGTCGGTGGTTTACACTAACCCCTCGCGTGGAGGCTCCAGGGGGCGAAGGGGGGGTTGTATTTCTTCGTGCACAGGGGCACAGAGGAAGTGCAGGAGTGCACATTTGTGCAAATATTTTATTTAAATAAGGTGGTGTTTGTGTGTGTCGCGGCGACCGTAGCGAGCGTGCTGTTGTATTTTTAATATTGGGATAATTTTAAAATATTTTATGATAATAATTTATTTGTAACAAACAATATTTTTATTATATTTAATAATATTTTTATGATATTTAATATTTTTATTATATTTTGTAATTTCTTTTGTATTTTGTAAGTTGTTTTCTTTTGTGTTTTGTTTTATTTAGCATTTTTCTTTTTTTTTTTGAAATTGTTGTGTTTTGATTTCCAGCTTGAGAGGGGGGGATTTTCATATTTCAGATTTTCTTCTTTTCAGTATTTTAATTTTTTTTTTATATATATAGCTGGCAGAGCGCGCAGAGGTACGGTCCAGCACCTAGAAAGCGGGGGGAGGGTGTTGCCATTCGGCGGTACCTTTTGTACCCGCCTGAGTGTTGACGCGACCACCCTTTGAGTGTGGTTGGGGCCGTAATGGCGGACCAAAGGAAACGGTCCTCCATTAGCGGCGTGGAGACGATAAGTGTCGACGAGGAGGAGGAGGCGGCGATGCAGCGCGCTCGCGACCGCGTCGCCGCCATTAATAGAGTTTGTGAGCATTATGGTGAGCGCGTGCGTGCCTTGCCACTTGCATCCGCAAAGGCCAGGCGCCTGCGGAGGCATGTGCGAGGCATGCCCATATATCGTGTGGTGATGGAGTTATGTCGAAGCAAGCTCTGCTTTCAGGGCGACCACAATGAGTTGCGGGAGCGCTTATGGCGTTTCCTGCTCATGGTTGCCCGGCCTCGGCTGGACGTTCCCTGGGTCGAAGGATACGACGACAACTATGACGCCGGACCATTGGATCCTCCTTTGGTTTGTTACGATTTGTGGTTGCCGTCGATTTCTCCCCAGAAGCGAGGAACTGATCGTGAAAACAGCCCCGCGAAGGATGACGGCGCGGCAGCTATCACGACCAGCACGACCGGAGAGGATAGTGAGAGTTCGTCGGGAGTTCGTGTTCGAGAGATTGGAGTTGATCCTAAGGATCATCCCCCGACTGTTTTTAAACAAGGGGTAGATGTCCCGGGAACCTCCAAGCCGGAGTCGATTGAGGTAGACGGGCTGACCCTCCGAATGCAGGAGCAGGTACGGCAGATCGTATCATCTGTGATGACAGAAATTTTTGCATCACAGGGTGATATTATTCCGCAGACGCTGAGAGGAGCAACTACGCAAGTTGCTCCTTCTATGGCGTTAGCGGGTGGGCCAGCTAACCAAGGCGAGAGCCCGAGTCTGCCGCCTAATTCAGCGGAGACAGGGAAGCCTCCTGCAGCGGCCTCTACGCCGCATAAAGGGAAGGTTTCCCTGAAGAAAGCAAAGAAGAAGGTGTTGGTGAGTTCGGATGCGGATGACTCTTCACAGAGCGGATCGTCAGAAGAAGAATCTGTGTTGATGTCGGCGCCGCGTCCGAGCAAGTTAGTGAGTCGTCGTGATAGAGTGAGGGTCGAGGATACTGCTCAGAGGCGACGCAGTCGGCAGGTTTTACCTTCGACGACTGAGTCGGCCGCGGGCGATCTTCAGTTGGCAACAGCCATGGCCCGGAAGAGTAGCGATGACAGTTCAAGCATAGAGAGAGACGTGAGTTTTCGCGACATAACCCGCTGCAGACGGGCGTTGCGAGATGCACGTCTTTCTTTTGCGGGTAGAGATACGGAGGATGCGTGGGATTTCCTTGAGGGTCTCGAGTTATTCAAGGAGCAGCTGGGAGTTTCCGGTAAATGTTTAATAGGCTCCTTGCAATCGGCTTTCGTGGATGACGCTCGGAAATGGTACCACCGCGTCCAACGTATGTTTGTGGATTGGGAGTCTTTCGTGCAAGCCTTCCAGAACAAGTACTGCACGATAGTTAGCGATTCGACTCTGCTCAGAGATCTCCAGTGTTTGCGCCAGAGAGAAGGAGAGACGATCGCGAGGTTTGTGGATGCGTTCCAGACGAAGGCGAACGCTATGCGTCGCCCGCCGTCGGAACGCCGCCAGAAGAGGATGATCTTTGAGCAGATCTTGCCGACTTACCGGCGGTATATCATGGATAAAGATATGCCGGACGTGCGGTCGCTGGTTCAGTGGGGTAAGCGCTTGGAGGACATCCAACGGATTGATGATAGGTTTGAGTCTCCGTCACTCGACCCGTCATCGAGCAAGAAAAAGGTGGAGAAAAGAATTGAAGCTAAAGTTGGGGTCCATGCTGCATCTACGGCTCCTAGCCTGCCGCCCGCTGCGTCGAAGAAGAAGAAGAAAAAGAAGAAGAAGAAGAGTACGTCGGCGAGCGGTAGCGGGAGTAGTGATAGCGGTGAGGTAGCTTTGCTAGAAGGCATAGCGAGGCAACAGCACCAGCCGGAGCAGCAGAGTCGTGTTACGGGGCAGATAGCGCCAATGCGCTCGAATCTGCCTCCTCAGGGAGTTGGAAGACGGGAGTTTGGAAGCGGACAGCGAAGCGGCCAAGTGCAGCCATCTAAAACATGGCCCGGGCCCTCGTATGTTCAGCTGCATGCCCCGACTCCAATGCCGACACCTGTGGCGAATGCTCCGTTTTATGGACAGTGCTACACGTGTAACGGCATTGGACATAGAGCCTCTATGTGCCCGAAGCGAGTCTGCTATAAATGCAGGCTTCCGGGACACAACGCGAGCGCCTGCCCAACTGCTAGCCCACAGGTAGCGTGTCAAGTTTGCGACTGCCCTGGAGTAGTTTTCCGGACTTGCCCGAACTGTGCGCACGTAAGGGAGAGCCTGGGAAACGCCAAAGCAGGGCAACAGACGCGTCCCCTGGGCCCTGCGGGGAAACGGTAGTGAGCGAGAGGACGAGTGAAAGATTAAGAGTGGTGGAACGTCGAGAGAAGGAAGTTAGGCAGGAAGAGTCGAGTCAGGAGCGTCAAAATCGAGAGACACAGAGTGAGTGTGAGAAAGAGAGAGAGCATCTCGAGAAGACGCTTCGAGCTTCTCAGGAGTTGACGGATGAGCTCCAGAGGCTCTCCACAGCCTGTAAGCTGCTCGATACAATGCCGGACAAGCCTTCGAATCGAGTTCGCGTTGAGGTGCCTAGTCGGACGCCTGCGCAGAGTTTGGAGTTTCCGCCTCTACCAAGCAGCAGAGAGGCTTCGAACAAAGCTGCGGGTGAAGGATCCGCGAGTTCACTGAGGAATTCGCTGTCCCGTCTGGCTACAGGCGTACTCAAGGGTGCTGTGCCGAAACAATCGAATAGTGAGGAGCAGACGGTGGCCGGTGTCATAACCGACAACCGAATGTACCTAACGGTTCGATTGAACGGCAAAGATGTGTGTGCATTGTTTGATCCAGGTTCCATGATTTCTTTGATCGACCCTGAAGAAGCAAAGGCGTTTAAAGATAAATGGAAACCGGCTCAGCTAGCGGTGCGTGGAGTTACTGGGGGAACTCAGAAAATCCTTGGAGTGCTTGAAGTTCTCTTTGAAGTAGAGAATATCGAGCAGGCAGTTGATCTTAGAATCGTGCCGGATACCGGTCACCCTGTCATTCTCGGGGTAGATTTTGGTCTCAAGTACGGTTTTGAGTTATCGCTGGTAGGATGTTTCTGGAGGATTCCTGGTGGAAGATGGCGTCCTTTCTCAAAAGTTGGTGAATTGAGTTCAGATCCGAGAATTTTCGCAGAGTGCTGTGGCATCGTTGAAATACGAAGTGAGGAGCGAGAACAAGTGAAGGCTTTGATGGAAAAGTTACTTCCAGAACCCGGAGAGCTTCACGGGTTTACGACTCTTATTGAACACCACATCGATGTCCAGGGTGCTGTGCCGGTGAGACACGCGCCTAGGCGTATGTCTCCCAAGGTTCTCGAGTTTGCTCAAGAAGAAGTGAAGAAGATGTTTGAGAAAGGGATTATTGAGCGTAGCGCTAGTGAGTGGTGTAGTGCACCAGTGATTGTCAAGCGAGAAGGGAGCTATAGGTTTTGTATAGATTTTAGAGATGTAAATAAGACGACTAGGCGCGATAACTATCCTTTACCGAATATAGATTCGATTTTGGATAAGTTGCGCGAAGCTAGGTATATCTCTAAAATCGACCTAAAGAAAGCTTACTTTCAGGTGTTCTTGACTGAAGTTAGCCGGCAATTTACAGCTTTTGCTGTGCCTGGCTCCGGTCAATGGCAATTCGTTCGTTTACCCTTCGGATTGAAAAATGCGCCGATGACGTTTTGTAGGTTAATCGGGGCCTTATTCGGACCCGAGGTAGAGCCTCACGTTTTCGCGTATTTGGACGATCTGATAGTGGTGACGCAAACGTTCGAAGAGCACCTGAAATGGGTAGAGTTTGTGTTGCGTACGATTGTGGAAGCCGGACTCGAGGTAAATCGTGAGAAGTGTGAATTTTGTTGTTCGAGTGTGCGTTTCCTAGGTTACCGGCTGGATGCTGACGGATTAAGGCCGGACCCGGAAAGGGTTGAGCCGGTCCTGAACTATCCGGCACCCAAGAATGTGAAAGAGTTGCGTACGTTTTTGGGTATGGTGGGCTGGTACGCACGGTTTATTGAGAAAGAGTCCGAGCTTAAAGTGCCTCTCACGAAGTTGTTAAAGAAAGATCAACCGTGGGAGTGGCAGGGAGAACAAGAGGTTGCGTTTAATGCTTTGAAGAACGCGCTTGTAAAGGCCCCTGTGCTTGCTCGTCCGAATTTTTCTAAGTCATTTACGGTCCAAAGCGATGCTAGTGATTACGCTATTGGAGCCGTTTTGACTCAGGAAGATGACGATGGGTTTGAGCATCCGATCGTGTATATCAGCCGTGTCTTAAATCCGGCTGAGAGGAATTATACTACGTCGGAAAAGGAGTGCCTGGCCTTATTATGGGCAATTAAAAAATTGAGGCCATACTTGGAGGCTTATGAATTTGTTGCTAAAACAGATCATAGCGCTCTAACTTGGCTTAAAAATCTTAAAGACCCTACAGGGAGGCTAGCGCGTTGGGCCCTCGAGATGCAGCAGTGGGATTTCGAGATTGTGCATACAAAAGGCGCACTCAACAAGGTTCCTGATGCTCTCTCTAGAGGGATCGATAGAGAGATTGCGATTGTGGCGAATTTTGAGACGATCTCGGATCCTTGGTATCATGACAGAATAAACGAGATTCAGCGTTGGCCTCGAAAATTTCCTGGATGGAAAGTGATGGATGGCATGCTTTATCGTTATTCTACTGATGAGATCCTGGATCCGATCTCGTTTGAAGAGGAGGGGTGGAGACTCGTCGTACCAGACGAGTATAGAGTTGGAGTGATCGAGCAGGCACATCGCCACCCGTCGTCGGGTCATCTTGGAATCGAGAAGACTTACGACAGGGTAAGGAGGGAAGTATTATTGGCCTGGTTTTTACTACCAAGTGCGTGAATACGTGCAGCAGTGTAGCGAATGCCAGCGCTATAAAGTCTCTCAGGCGGGTCCTAAAGGGCTGATGGGTAAGCGAATCGTGGAGAGGCCATGGGCAGTGGTGGCTGCAGACGTGATGGAGCTGCCTCGTAGTAAGAGCCAATTTAAATACATTCTAGTGTTTCAGGATCTTTTTACGAGGTGGATTGAGTTGAAACCATTGCGTGCGGCTAACGGGAAGGCAGTGGCGAAAGCTTTTGAAGAGTTGGTGTTATTTAGGTGGGAGACTCCCGAGTTCTTATTGACGGACAATGGTACAGAGTTCGTTAATAAGCATCTCCGGGAGATGTTGGAGGATTTTGGTGTGAAGCATGTAACCACGCCTCCCTATCACCCCCAAGCCAATCCGGTTGAGCGTACAAATAGAACGTTAAAAACGATGATTGCCACGTTCGTCGAGGCTGATCATCGACAGTGGGACGAGCACTTGCATGAGTTCCGACATGCAATTAATACGGCCGTGCAAGCTAGCACAAAGGTCTCGCCGGCGTTCTTGAATTACGGGCGCCACCCACAGCCAGTGAAGAGTTTGCGACGTGAAGTTGAGGGAGAGAAGGTAGTTGTTCGTGCGGACCCTGAGCATTGGCTTGACCGTCTGAAACGATTGGACGTTCTTTGGGATCTCGTGAGGAAGCATAACGATGCATCCCAGGAGCGCAACGCCCGCGCGTATAATCGCAATAAAAGAGGCGCGTCGTTTCAGGTGGGCGACCTCGTATGGAGGCGCGAGAGCACGCTTTCGGATGCTGCGAAGGGAGTCTCCGGTAAGCTGGCACCAAAATATTTTGGTCCCTTCGAGATTAAAGAAGTGCTTGGTGATACAGTCTTTCTTCTCGAAGATGCTGGCCGGAAGACTTCTAAGGTGCATATTCAGCACCTAAAGCGGTATATACCACCGAGGCGAGCTAACGTGCCGACCGACGAAGTGTCGGAAGTCAGTATCTGTTCTTGTGTCGTGGTAGAGGTTAAGTGTAAGCGTAGTGATTAGCATGATATTGACTAATTTTTCTTCCATTTTGCAGGTGGCTGGAGGTGGAAGAATGGAGGAAGACATCCCCGTCGAGCCAGCTCCGGGGGTGGAGAAGGGTAAAGGCGATGAGGAGTGCCTCGAGAAGCTGCTCCGGCTGGAGCTGCAAGCTCGCCGGGACAGCGTTCCAACCGATGAGGAGGACGCGCTGCTCATCCACGCCTCGGACGAGGACATGGAGGAGCCAGAGGTGACGAGCGGCGGGGCCGCATCAGGCCTCTGCGGATCCAGGGCTGCAGACGACGGCGCCCGGCAACAACGACATCACGGCGGTTACGCCGCTCGTGGGTGACGGGCAGGCGGCCGTCGTAGAAGTGGCGGTGGCAGCGGTCGAGCCGGCCAGCCCTGTCGTCGAGCCCATGGAGGTTCCGGCAGGGCGAGAAGAGGCCCCGCGCAACATCTTTCCCGCCGGATACTCCGAGGACTTGCGTCGGGAGGAGGCTATGCGGCAGAGACTTATGGCGAGGCGCCGCCTCAAGTGGAATCCGCGACGTCAGCTCGAGATGGATGACTACTTCTCGAGCTCGACGCCTGCGGATGAAAATTTTGAGCGCCTCTACAGGGCACTGCCGCAGAAGCCGACTTCAGGCGTACTCCTGCCCCAGGCCACAACATCAGCAGAGGGGCCAATATCGGAGCGTCCCGCGGGAAGAAGAAAGCGGCGGAAGAGGGCGAAGAAGGGAGGGCCCGCGTCCGCGTCCGCGATCGCGAGCGCGAGCGCGAGTCACCTCACGAAAGAGGAGGAGGTAGGCGCGGGGAGGGAAATTGTGGGTGGTGCTGGGGGGAGTAGCGACCCGAAGGGGCCGTTGGTCGAGAGCGCTCCGTATGTGGAGATAGCTCGCCAGCGGTCTCCGACTTCGGGAGGGCAGGCGCGCGGGGGGGAGACGTTAGTGTCCGGCCCTAAGGCCGTGAGTCGCGTGGAGAAGGCAGCCTCGTCCAAGTGCTCCACCGGTCGATCCGCGCAAGCAAGTGATCCCGGTGAGTTGGGCTGGGGCTGCATTTTCCGTGGGAGGATGGACGTGCCCGTTGATCCGGCCGTTGATCCGCCACCACGCTCATGCCACCGTTGCTGGCGGAGGGGGCACCATCGCGTAGATTGTCCCCGGCCCCTGCACTCGGTGTTTTGCCACAACTGTGGGCGTTTGGGAGAGACGCTTAATACTTGCCCCCGTTGTGGTGAAACGCATGCAGCGTGGTTGGCGAGCATGGGAGTCCGGCGGATCCGGGAGAGCCACCCCCAAGCGCATCCCCGCGTGGATGCTGGTGTTGCGCCGAGTGTGAGCGCGGACGTGGCGGGGGGATGGGAGGTTTCAGGTGGCGGTAAGGGCGGAAAGCGCCGGCGCCGATCTCCGCGATCGGAGACGGCACTGGCGCCAACGCCGGTAGCCCCGCGCCTGAAGGCCCCGAAGCCCCAGCCACCGCCACGGACGGACAGCACCTCGGTTAAAAGGCGATTGAGTGCGCCGCCTCGGGTGGTTTCGGGAGCTAAGGTAGGAGCCCCCGTAGCATCGCGCACTCTGGCACCCCACGTTCCGGTAGCAAGGGGAGTGCAAAAGCGAGTGGAAACGCAGGATCGCGAAAGCGTCGACCTGACGCCGTCAGCTTCATTCGCGGAGATCCAGACCGCACGGAGCTCCGCGGCTGATCTGACGGTGGTCGGAAAGGGCGCTGAAGCATCCGGTGTTTCCCCGCTGATGCCTCCTGCGGAGGCAGCAGGGTCCTTGGAGGCCAGCTCAGTACAGCCCATGGAAGTGTCCGGAGAGGCATTTGACGACTCGGTGGGAAGCGGAGATTCCGTTTCCCTGGGGCTTGCCCTTCGGTCAGAACCGATCGCCGTGCCTGCCGGACCAGGGATTGAATTTGAACGGATGGCTCGCGCTTTCCAAGAGGCCAGGCTGTTTCTCGACAAGCTCCAGAGCGCCGAGCCTGCGGATAGAGTGTGGATGCGAGCGGCATTGGCTCGGGTATTCCCGGAACACCCGGGGCTGCAGTAGAGTTTGTAGAAGAGAGGTAAGGTTGAGTTTGTGAAGGTGGCCTCAATAACACCAGAGGCCACCGCCCCTTCTGAATTCGGTTGCTTGCCCGACTTTGCACGCTTAGTTTTTGTGATATTAATAATAAGAATTCGATTAGAGTAATGGTGAAGAAGAGTAGCCAAATAAGCGTGCAAGGTTGGCGGCGACCAACCGGATGAATAAACTTGACATCTGGGAAGATGTGAAGTTTAGGGGGGGGTATTGCGACGAGTATCTCGCCGTGGTCACCGCGGTACTGAGCACGTGCTCGCCGCCTTGACCATGCGCCGAGTGGGGGGCAATGGGCTGCGCGAAATTCGGCGCACCGCGGTAATTATCGCGCGGGAAAGCGCGCGGGCCGCGGCGGCTAATCAAGGAGAGAGGGCAATTAGGCGCGCGATCGGCCCTCGATCCTTGTTCGATCGCACGATTTAGTTTAGTGTGTCTCGGGACACGGTGCCTCCCGAGACGTTTCGCAGCGGAGCGCTACATTCTTTTTTTGCGTGACGCGTTTTCAGTTTATTAGAGAGAGTGAGTGAGAGAGAGAGAGATAGAGTGATAGATTGAAGGAGAGACAGAGAGAGAGAGTGAAAGCGGTGCACCGAGGTGCAGGTGCATTCCCCTGCCGATAGAAGAAACGAACTTGTATCGCTTTGATCTCGCCCTTGCGGGTTAGAGATTGGTGATACAAGGAGTAGCAGCAACAACAAGCGAACCTTTGGGACGTTTTGATCTCGCCCTTGCGGGTTAGAGATTGACGAAACAAGGGCAAGCATCTTCCCGCCAATTCGGAGATCGCCGCCGCCGTTAGAGTAAGTAGATTTAAAATAATACATTTTATAACGTGTGCGCGATCATCCGCGTCGGGAGAGTGAGAGAGAGAGAGAGAGAGAGAGAGAAAGTTATTAAATAGGTTCGTTGATTTGTCGGGTTTATTTTGTATATTTATTATAATAAATATTAATTTTAACTTTTAAACATCCGCGTAATTATTTCGCGCACCTTTCCCTATTTTTTTCGCGTCCCTATAGCAGCGAGCACCCAGGCTCGCCCCGCCGAGTCCGCGAATTTTCCGCGCGACTACACTGACCGGAGGGAGGAGAGAGCGGAGAATTCTACAGTCGCGTGGTGGCTGGGAGCCGGGCGAAATTAGCCACCCGGTAACCGCCACGTGACAGGTTTATTACACATTTTTGACTGTGTTAGGTGTTTAATTTCTTGGCCATTTGAGGTTATATGTGGCTATCAATGCTTAGATACTCTTAACTGGATGTTAGGTGTTTATTAGACATTTTTGACTAATTCTTACAGCAATATTGTACTCTTAACTGGATCTTGGCAATATTGCATTTGAGGTTGTATGTGGCTATCAATGCTTAGATACTCTTAACTGGATGTTAGGTGTTTATTAGACATTTTTGACCAATATTACAGCAATATTGTAAATTCTTGGCCATTTGAGGTTATATGTGACTATCAATGCTTAGATACTCTTAACTGGATGTTAGGTGTTTATTTTTGACTAATTCTTAGCAATATTGATTTGAGGTTATATGTGGCTATCAATGCTTAGATACTCTTAACTGGATGTTAGCGTGTTTATTAACATTTTTACCAACTATTACAGCAATATGTAAATTCTTGGCATTTGAGCGTTTATGTGACTATCAATGCTTAGATACTCTTAACTGGATGTTAGGTGTTTATTAGACATTTTTGGACTAATTCATTAAAGCCATATTGCGAATTTCTTGGCCATTTGGAGGTTGTATTGGCTATCAATGCTTAGATACTCTTAACTGGATGTTAGGTGTTTATTACACATTTTTACTAATTATTACAGCAATATTGCAATTTTTTGCCATTTGAGGTTATATGTGACTATCAATGCTTAGATACTCTTAACTGGATGTTAGGTGTTTATTAGACATTTTTGACTAATTCTTACAGCAATATTGCTAATTCTTGGCATTTGAGGTTGTATTGGCTATCAATGCTAGATACTCTTAACTGGATGTTATGTGTTTATTAGACATTTTTGACCAACTATTACAGCAATATTGTACTTTCTTGGACATTTGAGGTTATATGTGACTATCAATGGTTAGATACTCTTAACTGGATGTTATGTGTTTATTACACATTTTTGACTAATTCTTACAGCAATATTGCAATTTTTTGGACATTTGAGGTTGTATCTGACTATCAATGCTTAGATACTCTTAACTGGATGTTATGTGTTTATTAGACATTTTTGACCAATTATTACAGCAATATTGTAATTTCTTGGCCATTTGAGGTTATATGTGACTATCAATGGTTAGATACTCTTAACTGGATGTTATGTGTTTATTAGACATTTTTGACCAACTATTACAGCAATATTGTAATTTCTTGGACATTTGAGGTTATATGTGACTATCAATGCTTAGATACTCTTAACTGGATGTTATGTGTTTATTTTTGACCAATTATTACAGCAATATTGAAATTTCTTGGCCATTTGAGGTTATATGTCTATCAATGCTTAGATACTCTTAACTGGATGTTAGGTGTTTATTAGACATTTTTGACTAATTCTTAGGCAATATTGTAAATTCTTGGCAATTTGAGGTTGTATTAGCTTAGATACTCTTAACTGGATGTTAGGTGTTCATTAGACATTTTTGAATTATTACAGCAATATTGTAATTTCTTGGCCATTTGAGGTTATATGTGACTATCAATGGTTAGATACTCTTAACTGGATGTTAGGTGTTTATTACGACATTTTTGACTAATTCTTAGGCAATATTGCAATTTCTTGGACATTTGAGGTTATATGTGACTATCAATGCTTAGATACTCTTAACTGGATGTTAGGTGTTTATTAGACATTTTTGGACCAATTATTACTGCAATATTGTAAATTTCTTGGCCAATTTGAGGTTGTATTTGGCTATCAATGCTTAGATACTCTTAACTGGATGTTAGGTGTTTATTAGACATTTTTCACCAACTATTACAGCAATATTGTAAATTTCTTGGCCATTTGAGGTTATATGTGACTATCAATGCTGAGATACTCTTAACTGGATGTTAGCTTATTGACATTTTCACCAACTATTACAGCAATATTGAATCTGACATTTAGGTTTATGTGACTATCATGTTAGATATTACTGATCATGTTTAGACATTTTCACCAACTTTACAGCAATATGTAAATTCTTGGCATTTGAGGTTATATGTGGACTATCAATGCTTAGATACTCTTAACTGGATGTTAGGTATTAACATTTTTATATACAATTTGTAACTTTTTGAGGTTATATGGGCTTAATGCTTAGTCTTACGCAATTTTACTATTATTTAATTCTTGGCATTTGAGGTTGTATTTGGCTATCAATGCTTAGATACTCTTAACTGATGTTAGCTGTTTATTAGCACATTTTTGACAACTATTCACAGCAATATTGTAAATTCTTGGCCATTTGAGTTATATATGTGACTATCAATGCTTAGATACTCTTAACTGGATGTTAGGTGTTATTAGACATTTTTGAACACTATTACAGCCATATAGTAAATTCTTGGCCATTTAAAGTGTATGTGACTATCAACGCTTAGATACTCTTAACTGGAGTTAGGTGTTTATGAACATTTTGACCAACTATTACAGCAATATTGCAAATTTCTTGGCCATTTGAGGTTATATGTGACTATCAATGCTTAGATACTCTTAACTGGATGTTAGGTGTTTTATGACACATTTTTGACCAACTATTACAGCAATATAGTAAATTCTTGGCCATTTTAAAGTTGTATGTGACTATCAATGCTTAGATACTTCTTAACTGGATGTTAGAGGTTATTACACCATTTTTTGACCAACTATACAGCAAAATTGCAAGTTTCTTTGCCATTGAGGTTATAGGTGGACAATCAATGGTTAGATACTCTTATAATTGGATTATAAGGAGTTTATTGGACCATTTTTGACCAACTAAATTCTTGGCCATTTGAGGTTATATGTCTATCAATGACTATGGATGTTAGGTGTTTGTTACAATGCTTAGATACTCTTAATATGTGAATATCTGCTTAAATATTCTCAACTGATGTTAGGTGTTCATTAGACATTTTTGACCAATTATTACAGCAATATTGTAAATTCTTGGCCATTTGAGGTTATATGTGGCTATCAATGCTTAGATACTCTTAACTGGATGTTAGGTGTTTATTAGACATTTTTGACTAATTCTTAGGCAAGTAATTTCAATATTGTAAATTCTTGGGATGTTAGGTGTTCATTAGACATTTGACCAATTATTACAGCAATATAGTTTCTTGGCCATATGTGACTATCAATGCTTAGATACTCTTAACTGGATGTTAGGTGTTTATTAGACATTTTTGACTAATTCTACAGCAATATTGCGATGTTAGGTGTTCAATTCTTGGCCATTTGAGGTTATATGTGACTATCAATGCTTAGATACTCTTAACTGGATGTTAGGTGTTTATTACACATTTTTGACCAACAGCAATTAGTAAATTCTTATTTGAGGTTATATGTGACTCAGCAATATTCTTAACTGGATGTTAGGTGTTCAAGACACCAACTATTCTTGGACCATTTGAGGTTATATGTGACTATCAATGCTTAGATACTCTTAACTGGATGTTAGGTGTTTATTAGACATTTTTGACCAATTATTACTGCAATATTGCAATTTCTTGGCCATTTGAGGTTATATGTGACTATCAATGCTTAGATACTCTTAACTGGATGTTAGGTGTTTATTACACATTTTTGACTAATTCTTACAGGCAATATTGTAATTTCTTGGCCACATTTGAGGTTATATGTGGCTATTTTACATCAAAGGTGTTTTTTGTACATTTTTGATTATTACTTAACATGTTATATTGCAATTTCTTGGACATTCATTATATGACTTCAATGCTTAGACCAATTATTACATGTTAGGTGTTTATTAGACATTTTTGACTATCCTTACAGCAATATCAATTCTTGGCCATTTGAGGTTATATGTGACTATCAATGGTTAGATACTCTTAACTGGATGTTAGGTGTTTATTAGACATTTTTGACCAATTATTACAGCAATATTGCAATTTCTTGGCCATTTGAGGTTATATGTGACTATCAATGCTTAGCTTAGATACTCTTAACTGGATGTTAGGTGTTTGTTAGCTTAGATAATCTTAAATGACATTTTTCACCAAATATTCTTATTACATTTTTGCAATATTGCAATATTTCTTGGCCATTTGAGGTTATATGTGGCTATCAATGCTTAGATACTCTTAACTGGATGTTAGGTGTTTTTTGGACAAATTTTTGACTAATTCTTAGGCAATTATAGTAAAATGCAATATTGGAATTTCTTGGCAATTTGAGGTTGTATTTGAATATCAATGCTTAAATATTCTCAACTGCTTAGATACTCTTAACTGTTGTTAGGTGTTCATTAGACATTTTGGACTAATTCTTAAAGCAATATTGTAAATTCTTGGCAATTTGAGGTTATATGTGACTATCAATGCTTAGTTAGATACTCTTAACTCAATGCTTAGATACTCTTAACTGTTAGGTGTTTATTAGACATTTTTGACCAATAATTCTTATTACTGGCAATATTGTAATTTCTTGGCCATTTGATTTGAGGTTGTATTGTAAATTCTTGGCTA